>CAWUFW010011373.1:0-268742 GCA_963921515.1 Calotriton arnoldi
ATGAGCGCGGAAAAACAACAAATATACCGCCCGCCAGCGCAAACAACGCCGATGAGAATCGACACGGCAGAAGCCATGGCGCCAACGTACCTGCACAGAAACCATCCGCACACAAAACCAATAGCACACAACATGGCCAACAAGTCCACACAGCAAGGCACACACAAATACACAAGCACAGTACACATCCCGAAAACACCCCCGGACAAACAAAAAATACAAAGGCCAGAACCCCAGACACAACACACCTGAAAACAACAGACCATGAGGACACACCCACATAGGTGAGTACAAAAGCAGCACTCCCACAGACCACAACCCCTTGCTACATTGCAAACCAGAGAGGAGAGGAGAGGACACAGTGACACAGCAAGGACAGCAGCACACCACAGAAACGCACACATCACAACCACCACCACCACCACCAAACACCGGCACCACAAACCCCCTGCACATTACACAACACACACCGCACCAGCACCACAAACACCATGGCACCACAAAGGATGCCCAAGTTCACGCCCATGGAGCTGACGGTCATGGTCGACGAGATCATCAAGGTGTACCCACAAATCTATGGGAACATGGTCCAGCACACACCACTAGCCACCAGAAACAGAATGTGGAACCGGATCGTAGACCAGGTCAATGCAGTCGGGACCCTGCCCAGGAACAGAGTCGAGATAAACAAACGTTGGAATGACGTAAAGAGCCTGGTCAAGAAGAAGGAGGGCAAAAACAGAGAGCTGGCTGCCGTCACTGGCGGAGGGAATCCCGCGCTCTTTAAGACCTTCAAAGCGTGGGAGGAGAAGGTGCGAGTCGTAATCCATCCGGAGATCCTCGCCGGATTAGCAGGGGAGTGGAGGCTGGTAAGTACAAACTAATGTATACCAGCACACCGCTATGTACTCACATGCGCAACTACCATGCCACAGCTCCCAGGGACAAACACCCCCATGTCCAGCACACAATACACAACACATCACACACACATGCAACAGACACTACCACACACAGCCCAAACCGAACAACTGTAAGATGCGTGGGGACATGTGTACACTAAGCCAGCCACGTAACCACCAACAGGTCCCCAAATATGCCAGAAGCGCCACAACGAGCACCCACCACACCCATGTGTCCGCCACAGCTGCACTAACCGACAAGTAACAGGTAAGTGGCAGGAACACAAAGTGCAGTGGGTGGGACGGTGGACAGCCCAAGTACAACACACACCAGGCCCCAGTCCCACAGCACAGCAAGGAGGAGCATCCCCCACACCCCACAGCCACGTGTCAGCCACCGCAGTGCACAGCGACAGCCGAAAGGCAGACATCACGGTCCACAGCAATCGGTGTCAGTGGGTGTACAGCCACCCCCACGACCCACTACACCCCCCACCCCCACAGACCTGCAACATGGAGCACCCCCCGCTTAGAGCCATGTGGCATCCAGTACAGTGCACGCACGAACAACTTGCAGGTGGGAAACTGGACAGGGCTGGATTACTGGAGGCATGAGGACCATAACACCACCAACACATGGGACATGTCACGTAGCAGACGAACACGCAGCACCGCCCACCGTCACGAACAAGTGAACAATGTGCACACGGACATGAACAACAGACTCACACCCCACATGACCCATCACAGACATAGCAACACCCAAGGAGCCACGTCTGCATGCACAAGCCACACTGAATATAGTCCCACACGGCAGCCACTGTGCAACTCATCACACACAACCGAAACACCATTGAAGTCCTGTCCATGTAGCCCCCACTGCCTGTCAACCCCACACCCCACAACTACGCCTATGTAAGACAAACAACACTAGACGCAACAGAGCGGAACAACAGAAATGCACACGAACACCACTGAACCCATCAAACTCACAGACACACCATGCACATACAACATACCATCCATCCCATCCGTCAGCCCCAGTCTCATGAAAGGCATGTCATCCGCACAGCTGCCACACATACAGCAGTCACGCTAAGACACATGCCCATGACCAACCATGTGCCAGAAGTCAATTAAGCGCACGACACACTGTGAGCAACAACACACAACATGGGCCACACCCCCCGAGCACTGCAGTGATGCACATGGCACAGGGCAGCACGCACACCAAGGAGATGGGACAACTGCAATACGTTGGCTGGCACACAACTATCACTCACTCATAACGATGCGTCCAATGCCATGTCCAGTAACCACAACAGACAGCAAATATGCAGGGCATGTCAGGCATGCACACACCTCAGACCATGCACTGTCATGCTGCCACAACACATGTCACGTTCGGCACCCATGGCTCACAGCATGTACCCCAAAAGCATATCCCCTCCCAAATGCGAATCTGGGGCATGGCCCCCATGTTGCCATATGCGTTCCTAAGCGTTCCATTTGAACCCCAAAAGCATATCCCCTCCCAAATGCGAATCTGGGGCATGGCCCCCATGTTGCCATATGCGTTCCTAAGCGTTCCATTTGAACCCCAAAAGCATATCCCCTCCCAAATGCGAATCTGGGGCATGGCCCCCATGTTGCCATATGCGTTCCTAAGCGTTCCATTTGAACCCCAAAAGCATATCCCCTCCCAAATGCGAATCTGGGGCATGGCCCCCATGTTGCCATATGCGTTCCTAAGCGTTCCATTTGAACCCCAAAAGCATATCCCCTCCCAAATGCGAATCTGGGGCATGGCCCCCATGTTGCCATATGGGTGCCTAAGCGTTCCATATGAACCCCAAAAGCAAAGTACAAACCAGACCCAGGATGGGCCAGGAGCCCGCATACACCAGAGTCACAATGAGTAGGGGCACAGCAACACACCCATCGGCATGGCCAATCCGTCCCATGCCACATGTGCACAGCACACAGTCCCATTGCCTAGCACACACAACTACAGATGCCACAGCCACACACTCGCCTCCGGGAAACCCATGTACGAGATTGCACGAACTGCCAATGTCAGACGACTAATACATACTTCGCCAGGTGCAACACAATAACAAATCTCATTCTCTCCACAGGTGACGAACTGCTGGATGCTGGGGATGGAGACAGCAGCCAGCACAGCCAGCCCACAAGCCCCCAACGAGGACACACGGATCTGGAGGATCTGTCCTCCTCTTCGGACACGGACCACCAAGCTGGCCCATCTGGCGTGGCAGGGCCCAGCCGCTCCCCAGGACCCCTCCTACCCACCAACCCATCATCCAGGGATGCTGAACAGTCCCAGTCCCCTGCTGCCACTGTCGTTGCGGCCACACCCACGGTCATTGCGGCCACTACCACTGCCGCAACCGCCACCATCGCCGCACCGACCACCACCGCCTCCACCACCACCACGTCTTCGCTGGCACCAGCCCCAGCGCAGGTGGTGGCCCGGCCGACTGGATCCACCCTGGGAGCCACAGCGAGGACCGTGGTGTGCAATGTGGCTAGTGGGCAGGCCGGTGGCAGCAGGACTGGTAGGAGGAGCAGGGTCAGGGAAACGCCAGCCTCCCCTGGGAGCCATGCCCTGCCTCAAATGGCCAGAGTCCTTGGGGCCTATGAAGAGGCCCAAGGACAATGGGCCAGGTCTGCTACTGACACGCGGGAGGTGCTGGGGGTGCTGAGGTCCATGGACGCCCATATGGGCCAATTCGTGTCCCGTATGGACCAACTCGTGGACCTCATGGGCCAGCTGGTGGTGGCGGTGGGGTCACAGGCAAGGCCAGCAACACCACCTCCGCCACCACCTGCTAGGGCGCAGGCTCGGGCAGCAGTGTCCACTTCCCCTGCGTCCACAGCCAGTGAGCACACCTCACCCACCACCAGCAGGTCGCCACCACACACCCCCTCCCAAACGTGGAAGGGGCCGTCCGAAGAGAAGCAGATCTCCCGGGAGGACTTCGCACGCTCCAGTCGCAAGTGAGGCAGCCAGCCAGCCTTCCGCCAGCCTTCCTTGACCAGCCACTGCATTGACTTGCTCTACGATCCCACTCCACACAGCCAGCTGGATGGCATGTGTGTGTTGGACTATGGACATAGAACCAGTGGGTACACCCTGATCATCACGCAGCCATGACCGACAGCTCATTGTCACTGCACGCACCACTTTTGTCATCACCTTACACACAATCACATGTCACAGTTTGTAATAAATGCACCTTTTTCACTAACTGCTGTTTGTGCCCTGTGTTTTATTTGTACGGAATACAACGGCCACCTTGGGCGGAAAGGCACCTGATGCGTGGCATGGCAATGGAATCCGGAGGGCCTGTAGGGACCTAGGGGTGGGAGACAGAACAGGAGCACATTCAATGAGTGTGTCACACACCCATCACACAGTACATGTCAACAACTACAAGCAATGTACACACATCGCACAGAGCAATAGGGCACAATGCCACAGTCACCAACAGTGGCATACTACCCTGGCCATGGAGCGTTGACACACTGCACGCAGTGAACATACGGCCACCCTGACACAGCACACACACACCTGCACAGATACAGACACATCATCCGTCGTACATGGACACTCACCGTCAAGTGAAGTAGCGGGCGATGAGCTGCTGGCGCACATTCCCAGCTTCCTCCTCTCCGCTGTCCACCTCACTCGAGCTGTCCTGGTCTGCGGGCTGGGGCCCTGGTTGATCTCCGTCATCCACAATGAGGGGGATCTGCTTCCGAATGGCCAGATTGTGCAGCATGCAGCACGCCACCACTATCTGGCACACCTTCTGTGGGGAGTACGCCAGTGCACCCCGGTGCGGTCCAGGCACCTGAACCTGGACTTGAGGAGGCCAAAGGTACGCTCGACCACACGTCTGGTCCTCCCATGTGCCTCATTGTATCGATCGTCTGCTGGGGTGCGAGGATTCCTCAATGGACTGAGCAGCCATGCCCCATTCGGATACGCAGAGTCACCTGGGTGTGAGGGACACAGAGAACCGTTGCAATTCCAACTGGACAGGGGACAGCATCGCACAACCAGCACGCTACACCACTCCACATACTCACCGACAATACAGGCACGATCCTGTTGCAGATTGGCCATCAGTCGTGGCAAGATGCTGTTGCGCATTATGTGTGCGTCATGGGCCGAGCCTGGAAACTTGGCACACACGTGGGTGATCACCATGTCCGCAAGGCACACCACTTGCACATTCAGGGAGTGCGTGTGCTTCCTGTTGCGGTACAGGTGCTCAGTGGCCTGTGGTGGAACAAGGCCAACATGAGTGCAGTCAATGGCTCCCACGACGTGTGGGATTCTGCCAAGGGCATAGAATGCACCCTTCACTGCCGCCAATTCACGAGCCCTGGGGAAGCGGATGTACCTGTTCCGGTACAGCATCATGGCTGCCAGTACATCCCTCAGCACCTTGCTGAACATGGGCTGGGACATCCCTCCTCCACTGCCCACTGTGTGCTGGAATGACCCAGTGGCGAAGAAATGCATGGCGGCCATCACCTTAGCCGTGGGGGTGACAGCAGTCGGATACACCCTGCGGGGACGGAGATGGGGCTCTAACATGGCACACAGTCGATGCAGAGTTGGCCTGTCCAGCCGAAACTTCCTGATTACCTCTGTATCGTCCATGTCCGCCAGCAATTGGTATGGGCGGTCAATGTTCGGTCTCCGCCTGGGTTAAATGGCAGAGGACACATGTCAAAGCAACACGGCACATAGCAATTTCGCATACACATCACTGACATGACTGAGCAAGCACATGAGCCACAGCCCAGCTGTCAAGCTGGGACGGCACGGCCACAATACACTTACACAGGTCTCCCAACAATGGCAATGGCAAGTGAGACATACCACTGCCATGTGCATGCACATGGGGATCTAGGCCCCAATGACTTGCGGGGCGTGCTGATGGGGACTGACTGCATATTCGTCAAGCGGCAACGCCACGGCAACATGAGTGTCTGCTGAGCATGGAACTGCTTCCGAGGCTGGATGAGTATGGCACACGGCGACGACGATGTGGGCACGGGCTGAGCGGCCAATACAAGTGGGACCTGTGGCACGAGGGGATATGAGACAGTAGTAGGTGTCAGCACTGCACCCTATGTACAGCACTGTACGGATCACAGCTCCCGAAACATTGACTGGTGTCCACATTGACAGCCCCATGCCAAGACGGCTGTGTGCTTGCAGTCACACGTCACAGGTGAGAGGTTACATTGCACGTGCCAGGTGGCAGACGTACATAGTGGGAGCTGGCATGTGTGTGCATGTGTCTCCTGTTCAGGATCCACCAGATGGGCGCTGACTCTGTACTGACCATTGGACACAGCATGTTCCGTGGAAGGCTTGTGTGTGTGGGATGGTGGCACTGGATGTGCCTCCGTTGGGTGGGGGGCCATGCACAGGGCGGGTACGTCGATGATTGCGCATTGTTGGTCACGGTGGGTGCACCAACTAAGATGTGTTGCCCTGTGTTCAATTCCTATGTCCGCATGATGATGGACTGTGGATGTGGGCAGACTACACATTGGTCGATGTGCTGTCTATATGCATGTGCCTTCACACCAGGCACAGCTGCCCCTGCACATGTGACCCCTGCTGGACTCGCTGCTGGGTCTGTGGAGCTGATGCACCTTCTGCGCGTGGGGCGGGCAGCTCTCCTCACTTCCCTCATTGCGCATGTCATGTCTTTGCCGCAGGTGACATGGATCATGGAGGGCCCACATGTACGCGTGGGTAGGCTACACATGATTGTTCACTGGTCGCCACCCCCAGTCAGTGTTTCGAATGGGAAGGTTGTCGTGCTGGTGGTATGTTCGATGTGGCGGATGGGCGGGCCTAGGTGCGGGCTTACATTCCGGACATGGGGGGGTAGTTGGATTGGCGACTAGTTGCAGTACACACGGGACACGTCTCTTCCTTTCCACATCTGGGTCATCCCTTGTACTAACTGACAGTGATACAGTCATCTTCGCCCCAGCCCTCATGTCCTCCCCTCGCCCCCCAATATGCATGCTCACCTGCGAGGCTAGCGCTTGCACAGGCAGCCCCAAGCTCGCACCAGAGAGGGCAAGGAGTGTATGTGTGGGTCCAGTTGCACGAGTGGGCTGTCTCAGGGTATGATGTGTGGCGGGACGCCGTCCACCTGCGTGGTGCCCCAAATGGAGACCCGGCCTGCATGGACTATGCATCACAGTCTTCGCCTTCCGGATCCGCCACCTGCGACACCCAGTGGCTGTGGCTGCCCTTGCGGCCAGGCCGCGTCCGTCTGTGGCTGTTGGCCCACACATTCACTCTTTGGCCTCTCTGGGGAGGGCTCGGGGGTGGTGGCGCACGCGCTTGCACTTAGTCGCAATGGCATGTGTCGTGGTTGGTATGATGGGCAATGGATGGGATGGTGCGAGCCACCTCCCGTGACGTCAGTGCTGCTCGTGCTGTGGTGCGTCCCCCTACACTTCCATTTGACTTGTGCCATGCTAGACGTTGAGGTTCTATTGCCTGCGTGATATGACCAGGAGGAGCGCGAGGAGACCTCTCACACACCATGCTCCACTGCCATCCCGTGCCCTGTATCGCCTGTGCGGATTGACTATGTTGGGGTTACACCTGGTCGACTGGGGCTGTGTGTGCCTTGTCCAAGGGGCATGGCGGGCGCACAACAGGATCCAGCTTGTCCACAGAGGGTGGGCTGAGGTGCGCCTGGTACCGCTTTGTACGTGTGCCCGGCTGCTGTGCACACACGTGTTCACTCCCCCCCGACAGGTGTCCTCTCACAATGCCCAGGGAAGCGGTGGTGTACTGTTCATGACCCCTCCCAACACGGCGTGCTCCAACTTGGCATGTGCGCATCTACCCGTCGCACCCACCCACCTGAGCACTGCGTCCATACGACTTCACACGACACATGTGTGTCTTCCACAGTAGTGCTACTCATTTGCGTTGACATCCAATACCAGTGGACTACATGGTCATGTCACGACTGCCGTGTACTTCACATACTCTCATCCTCTCTCATTCGTACTTGTGAAATGAGTCAGCGGAGACAGTTCTGGTTTCAAACATTATATTGAGTCTTCTGTCCTCTGTGATGCAGTATAGTGGACACTACTGGCAGCGGAATACATGTTGAGGATATACTGAGCATGATTACAAATGGGATAGGGTGTGGGGTTACATCTGCTTGGCCAAGGCTGTGCTAATGTACATTTACGTATAGCTGCGGAGCTGCGGACTTTGACACAGACGGTATACATGTAGCCTACCAGACCGCTCGGCATCATGGGCACAGTCCATCTCAGTTCCATGTGACAGGTTTGCTGCGGTTGTTCCTCATGCACGCGTGCATGTGAGATGACATCAGGGCATGTGCTTGCGTGCATGCAGCGGCGTGCCACTTGTTGTTGCACTGTGGTGGTTACTGGACATGTCACAGTCACTGGGGTCGTGTTGTTGTTGTATGCACTTGTCGTCCATGCAAAGGTCCTGGTATGGGATTCCCGGGGCGGGGGTGGGAGGGGTGCAGCACCCACAGACTCCAGGCGACCTATTCATGTCCACTGAGCGGTGTGTGTGTCCATGTGCGCTGGATCCATGTCGTGTCCTGGTTGTTCGTGCAGTTCCGTCCATGTGGGTGCGATGCACAGAGCCCATGCCACTGCCTCCCACGATGCATGCGGTGTTCCTGGATGTGATGGGGAACAGTGTGCATGTCCCGGTCATATCCGATGTCATGGCGATGTCGTTGATGGTGTGGTTACAGTTGCCGGTCGTTTGGTATGGCTGTTGTGGTGGTGACTGGCCAGTCCGTGCGGAAGCTGAGCATGGGTGCGGGGTTGGACTTCATAGGTCACTCGGGGAACCTGCGTTGTGGTCCGACGTATTTACAGGTTGTCAGGTATGCGATGCCGTCCAGCAGGGCTTCCATGTCATTGGTGGTGTACATGTTTGCCAGCCAATGAAGCGGATGGTGGCTGTCAAGGTGTTGTTCGTAGGTTGTCCCTTGGAGGACCATGATGGGGCATGCTGGGTGACATTCGATGTAGCTGTTCTCGATGATCCGTCGTGTGGAGGCACAGTGGTTCCATTTCAGTGCGCGTGCGATGTTGGCCACATACGCCATGCCCCCATAGGCAGAGCAGGCCCTGTCGTGTGCGTCCAGAGGAGGAGTAGTGGTAGCAGGTCCGCCTTCAGACATGCCGGGTTGGAGAGGCATATCTCGACGGGATGCTGGTAGGGACACCTCCGACAGTAGAAGACGGGCATGACGCAGCTGAACAATGTGATGCGGTAAGTCAGTCGGTAACTTACGTTCAGCAGGGACAGGAGATCGCATCCCAATGTATGTATCGTGTTGGTTTGGTACAGCTTGAGCTGTTCGGCGTAGTTGGGTAGGTGTGTTGCGGTTGCCATTTCGCAGCGGTTCGTAGAGGTGGCGTGCTCCGGCTGTGTGTGCAGTCTGCAATGTGCACGCTCCGGGGTTGCTGTGAGCTCTGTGTAGTCGTGGGGAGACAGGACTTGTGTTCTGTTGGCTTGTTTGGAGGACACGGGCCCTCTTCCCACATGCTTCTCAGACAGTTCAAGGTCAGTGCTGTGTGACTCCTTCCAATTAACTTGCATGTGGCCGACATGGGGGAGTGTTTTCTTCTTTCTTCCCCGTCCGTTGTGTGCTTCTGTGATATGCGCTATCTGCCCTGTGGTCGGTCTCCTCGGCATGCCTGTGTTGGTCTATTCTTGGACAATGGCTGTATTCACCGGCTTCTGTCGTAGGGCTGTGGTTTCGGTGTTGGAATGGAAGGTCATTCAGTGCTGTCTGCTCTCCCTTGTGTGGGCGGCAGGCTGCCTTTCCGCTCTGCGTTGGGCCTTGTGTGTGGATGTTATTCTTGGGCCACCTGTTGTCGGTCCCCGGGCTCTTTGGTGTTCCGTTTCATGTGTCTTGTTCATATGTGCAGGGTGGTATGGGTTTTTCAGTGTGGTACTGGCGTTCCTCTTCCCGAAGGAGCCCTGCTTCTCCTAGTTGGTGTTGCCGCCGCTGTGTGCTTCGCCATGTTTGTTACACTGGGGTGTGTCCTGCTGTTGCGTGACTTCACTGACATGTGTGCGTCGGTTGTGTGGCGTTGGGTGTTGTCCGTGAATTGGGCGTTGGGGACATGTCTGTGGCCGGCCTGTCACGTGTCATGTGCGTTCGGGGTGGGGCTGATGTGTGTGCTGCTTGGTTGTGTCCCTGTGTCTGTGTGCGACGCATGCATGGCGCTGCGGTTGGCCTCTGCGTTGTGCGCATGTGTGGCGGCGTCATCGGCGCTTTGTGGCCGTGACGGGGTGGTTGGTTCCTAGTCCCAGGTGGTGTGTACACATGTGTTCCGCGATGTTAGGATTTGGCCTGTGTGTCATATGTGGATGCAATGGTGGATGTGTAGTGTGCACGCGCTGGTGGGGGTTGTCCGCTTTTTCCGCCCTTGCACTGTGTGCGCTGTTTGCGTGCACTTGTTGTGTGTGTGCCTACCTGCGTCTCCGCGGTACGTTGCGTCCTTGGTGGTGCATCAGCAGAAGCATGGGAAGGGCCTGCAGTGCTGGATTCATGCCCGGGGTGCCGCTTCTTCGTTGTCCGTGCTCTGCGTCCGTGTTTCCGCCTCTCTTTCACGTGCGGTGTCTCTTTGCCGTGGGAGCCGTTTGTTTGCGGCATCGTAATTTATGCGCCGGGCGGGACGTGTTTCGTCGGACGGTGTGTGTCAGTTGTGCTGCGCCGCTACGTGTGCGGGCGCACTTTGATGGCGGACGGTGTTGCTGGCTTGCCGGCGGTGTTTGGCCTGCTTTTCGCATCGTAATTGGGCGGGCGTGTGGACAGCTGCGTGCCGGCGGTAACTGGTGGTTTTTGCATCCGCCAGCACGGCGGTTGTGCTTCCGCCCGCCATCGTAATGAGCCCCTTAGTGAATATTTTTATTTAATTATATTTATTTAATTGATATTTAGTAGTGTTAATTGTGCTTTTAATTTGTTGGGGTAAATTTTATATGTGGGTTGTGGGGTTAATAGGGGTAAAGGGTGGGAAGTAATTTATTTTTAATTCATTAATAATTAGTTGAAAATTAATATTAATTTAATATTAATTAATTATTTGATACTTAATTATGTTAATTGTTTAATTACTTTTTTTGGGTGCGGTTTTGGGTTTATAGG
Organism: Calotriton arnoldi; assembly: GCA_963921515.1. Classification (NCBI taxonomy): domain Eukaryota; kingdom Metazoa; phylum Chordata; class Amphibia; order Caudata; family Salamandridae; genus Calotriton; species Calotriton arnoldi. The sequence goes on from CAWUFW010011373.1 coordinate 11,147, forward strand.
GTAAAGGGTGGGAGTAAATTAAGTTTACTCAATTTATAATTAGTTGTTAAATACTATTAGTTATTTAATTGAAAATTAATTTTAATTTTGTAATATTTTTTAAAGTTTAATTTTAAATGCAGGATGTGGGGATTATAGGGTGGGAAGTTAATTAATATTAATGACAATTTGTTTTTTAATTATTAATATTTGTTTAATTGAAAATTATGTTAATTGTGCAAATACATTTATTTTTTACATTTTAGTGGGTTTTGTAAGGGTATGCGGTAGGAAGTAAATCATTTTTAAGCAATTAATATTTTTTTTATTAATAATAATTATTTATTAATTAATTAATTGTGTTGTGTGTTTTGTGGGGTATATTGTGGAAAGTACATGAATTATAATTAATTAAAAATGAATATTTAATTAATGAAAATTAGTTTGCTGAAGAATATTTATATTAATAGTGTAAATAATTTTTTAGGTGCATGTTGTGAGTTTTGGGGTGTTATAGGGTGGGAAGTAACTAAACTAAATTTATGTGATAATTAATGTTTCTGTTAATAAAAAATTTCTAAATAAAAAAATTATTTGTTTGAAAATTATTTTTGTATTTTATTTATAATAATATTTGTAGATATCTGTCATATCTATTTAACATTATAATATGTATTCAGTTTTTTAAATTTTAATAAACATATTTTTATTTTATTTTTCAACATATTTATATATTTTTATTTACATTGTTTTTAAAATATTTTTATTTTGTTGAAGATATTTTGTTTGTTTTTAAAGATGAACTGACTGGACTGGGAATAGTACATTTTACCCCTCTGCTATCCAACACTTTCTCTACTGTTGCATTTATTGGAGTGGGAATAGGAAATGTTACCCCTCCGCATTCCAACACTTTCCCTACTGTTGTACTGACTGGAGTGGGAATAGTACATGTTACCCCTCCGTTATCCAACACTTTCCCTACTGTTGCATTTATTGGAGTGGGAATGGTACATTTTACCACTCCGCTATCCAACACTTTCCCTACTGTTGCACTGACTGGAGTGGGAATAGTAATTTTTACCCCTCCGCTATCCAACACTTTCCCTACTGTTGCACTTATTGGAGTGGGAATAGTAATTTTTATCCCTCGGCTATCCAAACTTTCCCTACTGTTGCACTCATTGGAGTGGGAATAGTAATTTTACCCCTCCGCTATCCAACACTTTCCCTACTGTTGCACTTATTGGAGTGGGAATAGTAATTTTTATCCCTACGGCTATCCAACACTTTCCCTACTGTTGCACTCATTGGAGTGGGAATAGTAATTTTTACCCCTCTGCTATCCAACACTTTCTCTACTGTTGCACTCACTGGAGTGGGAATAGTAATGTTTACCCCTCTGCTATCCAACACTTTCTCTCCTGTGGCACTCATTGGAGTGGGAATAGTAATTTTTACCCCTCCGATATCCAACACTTTACCTACTGTTGCACTGATTGGAGTGGGAATAGTAAATGATATCCGTCTGCTATCCAACACTTTCGCTACTGTTACACTCAGTGGAGTGGGAATAGTAAATTGTACCCCTCCGCAATCCAACACTTTCTCTACTTTTGCATTTATTGGAGTAGGACTATTACATTTTATTTCTCTGAAATCTTAACGTTTTACTTGTGTTGTATTATTCATAGGGGAATAGTACATTTTTGTACATTTTAATATAATGTTTGGTCTTTGTATTTATTGCAGTGAGAGTAGTAAATGTTACTTTTATGTGATGTAACAATTTTATTCCTGTTGTAATGTGTGAGGTGAGTGAAGTAAATTTTATATATTATTAATATAAGAATTTGTTTCTTTTTGTTGTAAATTTTAATAACTTATTTTATAATGTTTTAATTTATATAATTATGTTTTTGTTTCTTTAGAAGAAGAATATTTATATTTTCCATGTTTTTTGTTCGTAAACTATTTTTATTAAATTGTAAAAAAATATGATATTTACTTTTTCATTTTAATTAAAGTGGTTTGGTTTCTAAGGGGCACATTACGATACCCGGCGTAAAAAAATCCGCCAGGCATGGAAGCGGCAAAAATCCGCCCGCACACACCGTCTGAACACCGACCACGCTATTACGATTACACAAACCGAAAACCGCCATCGGCGGAAAAAACACACAAAATACCGCCCGCCAACGTCCGAGTCGGAGTAAAACCGCCCGCCACGGACGGAAACACGCACGACAACACAAAACCGCCCGCCCTCACGGCCGACACACCGCACGTGAAATTACGATCGCACCGCCATGAGCGCGGAAAAACCACAAATATACCGCCCGCCAGCGCAAAGAACGCCGATGAGAATCGACACGGCAGAAGCCATGGCGCCCACGTACCTGCACAGAAACCATCCGCTCACAAAACCAATAGCACACAACATGGCCAACAAGTCCACACAGCAAGGCACGCACAAATACACAAGCACAGTACACATCCCGAAAACACCCCCCGGACAAACAAAAAATACAAAGGCCAGAACCCCAGACACAACACACCTGAAAACAACAGACCATGAGGACACACCCACATAGGTGAGTACAAAAGCAGCACTCCCACAGACCACAACCCCTTGCTACATTGCAAACCAGAGAGGAGAGGAGAGGACACAGTGACACAGCAAGGACAGCAGCACACCACAGAAACGCACACATCACTCCACCACCACCACCACCACCACCACCACCACCACCAAACACCGGCACCACAAACCCCCTGCACATTACACAACACACACCGCACCAGCACCACAAACACCATGGCACCACAAAGAATGCCCAAGTACACGCCCATTGAGCTGACGGTCATGGTCGACGAGATCATCAAGGTGTACCCACAAATCTATGGGAACATGGTCCAGCACACACCACTAGCCACCAGAAACAGAATGTGGAACCGGATCGTAGACCAGGTCAATGCAGTCGGGACCCTGCCCAGGAACAGAGGTGAAATAAACAAACGTTGGAATGACGTAAAGAGCCTGGTCAAGAAGAAGGAGGGCAAAAACAGAGAGCTGGCTGCCGTCACTGGCGGAGGGAATCCCGCGCTCTTTAAGACCTTCAAAGCGTGGGAGGAGAAGGTGCGAGTCATAATACATCCGGAGATCCTCGCCGGATTAGCAGGGAGTGGAGGCTGGTAAGTACAAACTAATGTATACCAGCACACCGCTATGTACTCACATGCACTACCACCATGCCACAGCTCCCAGGGACAAACACCCCCATGTCCAGCACACAATACACAACACATCACACACACATGCAACAGACACCACCACACACAGCCCAAACCGAACAACTGTAACATACGTGGGGACATGTGTACACTCAGCCAGCCACGTAACCACCAACAGGTCCCCAAATATGCCAGAAGCGCCACAACGAGCACCCACCACACCCATGTGTCCGCCACAGCTGCACTAACCGACAAGTAACAGGTAAGTGGCAGGAACACAAAGTGCAGTGGGTGGGAGGGTGGACAGCCCAAGTACAACACACACCAGGCCCCAGTCCCACAGCACAGCAAGGAGGAGCATCCCCCACACCCCACAGCCACGTGTCAGCCACCGCAGTGCCACAACGACAGCCGAAAGGCAGACATCACGGTCCACAGCAATCGGTGTCAGTGGGTGTCCAGCCACCCCCACGACCCACAACACCCCCCACCCCCACAGACCTGCAACATGGAGCACCCCCGCTTAGAGCCATGTGGCATCCAGTACAGTGCACGCACGAACAACTTGCAGGTGGGAAACTGGACAGGGCTGGATTACTGGAGGCATGAGGACCATAACACGACCAACACATGGGACATGTCACGTAGCAGACGAACACGCAGCACCGCCCACCGTCACGAACAAGTGAACAATGTGCACACGGACATGAACAACAGACTCACACCCCACATGACCCATCACATACATAGCAACACCCAAGGAGCCACGTCTGCATGCACAAGCCACACTGAATATAGTACCACACGGCAGCCACTGTGCAACTCATCACACACAACCGAAACACCATTGAAGTCCTGTCCATGTAGCCCCTACTGCCTGTCAACCACACACCCCACAACTACGCCTATGTAAGACAAACAACACTAGACGCAACAGAGCGGAACAACATAAATGCACACGAACACCACTGAACCCATCAAACACACAGACACACCATGCACATACAACATACCATCCATCCCATCCGTCAGCCCCAGTCTCATGAAAGGCATGTCATCCGCACAGCTGCCACACATACAGCAGTCACGCTAAGATACATGCCCATGACCAACCATGTGCCAGAAGTCAATGAAGCGCACGACACACTGTGAGCAACAACACACAACATGGGCCACACCCCCCGAGCACTGCAGTGATGCACATGGCACAGGGCAGCACGCACACCAAGGAGATGGGACAACTGCAATACGTTTGCTGGCACACAACCATCACTCACTCATAACGATGCGTCCAATGCCATGTCCAGTAATCACAACAGACAGCAAATATGCAGGCCATGTCAAGCATGCACACACCTCAAACCATGCACTGTCATGCTGCCACAACACATGTCACGTTCGGCACCCATGGCTCACAGCATGTACCCCAAAAGCATATTCCCTCCCAAATGCGAATCTGGGGCATGGCCCCCATGTTGCCATATGCGTTCCTAAGCGTTCCATTTGAACCCCAAAAGCATATTCCCTCCCAAATGCGAATCTGGGGCATGGCCCCCATGTTGCCATATGCGTTCCTAAGCGTTCCATTTGAACCCCAAAAGCATATCCCCTCCCAAATGCGAATCTGGGGCATGGCCCCCATGTTGCCATATGCGTTCCTAAGCGTTCCATTTGAACCCCAAAAGCATATTCCCTCCCAAATGCGAATCTGGGGCATGGCCCCCATGTTGCCATATGCGTTCCTAAGCGTTCCATTTGAACCCCAAAAGCATATCCCCTCCCAAATGCGAATCTGGGGCATGGCCCCCATGTTGCCATATGCGTTCCTAAGCGTTCCATTTGAACCCCAAAAGCATATTCCCTCCCAAATGCGAATCTGGGGCATGGCCCCCATGTTGCCATATGCGTTCCTAAGCGTTCCATTTGAACCCCAAAAGCATATTCCCTCCCAAATGCGAATCTGGGGCATGGCCCCCATGTTGCCATATGCGTTCCTAAGCGTTCCATTTGAACCCCAAAAGCATATCCCCTCCCAAATGCGAATCTGGGGCATGGCCCCCATGTTGCCATATGCGTTCCTAAGCGTTCCATTTGAACCCCAAAAGCATATCCCCTCCCAAATGCGAATCTGGGGCATGGCCCCCATGTTGCCATATGCGTTCCTAAGCGTTCCATTTGAACCCCAAAAGCAAAGTACAAACCAGACCCAGGATGGGCCAGGAGCCCGCATACACCAGAGTCACAATAAGTAGGGGCACAGCAACACACCCATCGGCATGGCCAATCCGTCCCATGCCACATGTGCACAGCACACAGTCCCATTGCCAAGCACACACAACTACAAATGCTACAGCCACACACACGCCTCCGGGAAACCCATGTACGAGATTGCACGAACTGTTAATGTCAGACGACAAATACATACTTCGCCAGGTGCAACACAATAACAAATCTCATTCTCTCCACAGGTGACGAACTGCTGGATGCTGGGGATGGAGCCAGCAGCCAGCACAGCCAGCCTACAAGCCCCCAACGAGGACACACGGATCTGGAGGATCTGTCCTCCTCTTCGGACACGGACCACCAAGCAGGCCCATCTGGTGTGGCAGGGCCCAGCCGCTCCCCAGGACCCCTCCTACCCACCAACCCATCATCCAGGGCTGCTGAACATTCCCAGCCCCCTGCTGCCACTGTCGTTGCGGCCACACCCACGGTCATTGTGGCCACTACCACTGCCGCAACCGCCACCATCGCCGCACCGACCACCACCGCCGCCACCACCACCACGTCTTCGCTGGCACCAGCCCCAGCGCAGGTGGTGGCCCGGCCGACTGGATCCACCCTGGGAGCCACAGCGAGGACCGTGGTGAGCAATGTGGCTAGTGGGCAGGCCGGTGGCAGCAGGACTGGTAGGAGGAGCAGGGTCAGGGAAACGCCAGCCTCCCCTGGGAGCCATGCCCTGCCTCAAATGGCCAGAGTCCTTGGGGCCTATGAAGAGGCCCAAGGACAATGGGTCCGGTCTGCTTCAGACACGCGTGAGGTGCTGGGGGTGCTGAGGTCCATGGACGCCCGTATGGGCCAACTCGTGGACCTCATGGGCCAGCTGGTGGTGGCGGTGAGGTCACTGCCAGGGACAGCAGCTCCCCCTCCGCCACCACCTGCCGGGGCGCAGGGTGGAGCAGCAGTGTCCAGTTCCCCTGCGTCCACAGCCAGTGAGCACACCTCAACCACCAGCATGTCGCAAGCAGGCACCCCCTCGCAAACGTGGAAGGGGCCGTCCGAAGTGGAAACAGATCTCCCGGGAGGACTTCGCACGCTCCAAACGCAAGTGAGGCAGCCAGCCAGCCTCCGCCAGCCTTCCTTGACCAGCCACTGCATTGACTTGGACTACGATCCCACTCCACACAGCCATCTGGATGGCATGTGTGTGTTGGACTATGGACATAGAACCAGTGGGTACACCCTGAGCATCACGCAGCCATGACCGACAGCTCATTGTCACTGCACGCACCACTTTTGTCATCACCTTACACACAATCACATGTCACAGTTTGTAATAAATGCACCTTTTTCACTAACTGCTGTTTGTGCCCTGTGTTTTATTTGTACGGAATACAACGGCCACCTTGGGCGGAAAGGCACCTGATGCGTGGCATGGCAATTGAATCCGGAGGGCCTGTAGGGACCTAGGGGTGGGAGACAGAACAGGAGCACATTCAATGAGTGTGTCACACACCCATCACACAGTACATGTCAACAACTACAAGCAATGTACACACATCGCACAGAGCAATAGGGCACAATGCCACAGCCACCAACAGTGGCATACTACCCTGGCCATGGAGCGTTGACACACAGCACGCAGTGAACAAACGGCCACCCTGACACAGCACACACACACCTGCACAGATACAGCCACATCAGCCGTCGTACATGGACACTCACCGTCAAGTGAAGTAGCGGGCGATGAGCTGCTGCCGCACATTACCAGCTTCCTCCTCTCCGCTGTCCTCCTCACTCGAGCTGTCCTGGTCTGCGGGCTGGGGCCCTGGTTGATCTCCGTCATCCACGATGAGGGGGATCTGCTTCCGAATGGCCAGATTGTGCAGCATGCAGCACGCCACCACTATCCGGCACACCTTCTGTGGGGAGTACGCCAGCGCACCCCCGGTGCGGTCCAGGCACCTGAACCTGGACTTGAGGAGGCCAAAGGTACGCTCGACCACACGTCTGGTCCTCCCATGTGCCTCATTGTAGCGATCGTCTGCTGGGGTGCGAGGATTCCTCAATGGACTGAGCAGCCATGCCCCATTCGGGTACGCAGAGTCACCTGGGTGTGAGGGACACAGAGAACCGTTGCAATTCCAACTGGACAGGGGACAGCATCGCACAACCAGCACGCTACACCACTCCACATACTCACCGACAATACAGGCACGATCCTGTTGCATATTGGACATCAGTCGTGGCAAGATGCTGTTGCGCATTATGTGTGCGTCATGGGCCGAGCCTGGGAACTTTGCACACACGTGGGTGATCACCATGTCCGCAAGGCACACCACTTGCACATTCAGGGAGTGCGTGTGCTTCCTGTTGCGGTACAGGTGCTCAGTGGCCTGTGGTGGAACAAGGCCGACATGTGTGCAGTCAATGGCTCCAACGACGTGTGGGATTCTGCCAAGGGCATAGAATGCACCCTTCACTGCCGCCAATTCACGAGCCCTGGGGAAGCGGATGTACCTGTTTCGGTACAGCATCATGGCTGCCAGTACATCCCTCAGCACCTTGCTGAACATGGGCTGGGACATCCCTCCTCCAATGCCCACTGTGTGCTGGAATGACCCAGTGGCGAAGAAATGCATGGCGGCCATCACCTTAGCCGTGGGGGTGACAGCAGTCGGATACACCCTGCGGGGACGGAGATGGGGTTCTAACATGGCACACAGTCGATGCAGGGTTGGCCTGTCCAGCCGAAACTTCCTAATAACCTCTGTATCGTCCATGTCCGCCAGCAATTGGTATGGGCGGTCAATGTTCGGTCTCCGCCTAGGGACAATGGCAGAGGACACATGTCAAAGCAACACGACACATAGCAATTTCGCATACACATCACTGACATGACTGAGCAAGCACATGAGCCACAGCCCAGCTGTCAAGCTGGGACGGCACGGCCACAATACACTTACACAGGTCTCCCAACAATGGCAATGGCTAGTGATACAAACCACTGCCATGTGCATGCACATGGGGATCTAGGCCCCAATGACTTGCGGGGCGTGCTGATGGGGACTGACTGCATATCCGTCAAGCGGCAACGCCACGGCAACATGAATGTCTGCTGAGCATGGAACTGCTTCCGCGGCTGGATGAGTATGGCACACGACGACGACGATGTGGGCACAGGCTGAGCGGCCAAAACAAGTGGGACCTGTGGCACGAGGGGACATGAGACAGTAGTAGGTGTCAGCACTGCACCCTATGTACAGCACTGTACGGATCACACCTCCCGAAACATTGACAGGTGTCCACATTGACAGCCCCATGCCAAGACGGCTGTGTGCTTGCAGTCACACGTCACAGGTGAGAGGTTACATTGCACGTGCCAGGTGGCAGACGTACATAGTGGGAGCTGGCATGTGTGTGCATGTGTCTCCTGTTCAGGATCCACCAGATGGGCGCTGACTCTGTACTGACCATTGGACACAGCATGTTCCGTGGAAGGCTTGTGTGTGTGGGATGGTGGCACTGGATGTGCCTCCGTTGGGTGGGGGGCCATGCACAGGGCGGGTACGTCGATGATTGCGCATTGTTGGTCACGGTGGGTGCACCAACTAGGATGTGTTGCCCTGTGTTCAATTCCTATGTCCGCATGATGATGGACTGTAGATGTGGGCAGACTACACATTGGTCGATGTGCTGTCTATATGCATGTGCCTTCACACCAGGCACAGCTGCCCCTGCACATGTGACCCCTGCTGGACTCGCTGCTGGGTCTGTGGAGCTGATGCACCTTCTGCGCGTGGGGCGGACAGCTCTCCTCACTTCCCTCATTGCGCATGTCATGACTTTGCCGCAGGTGACATGGATCATGGAGGGCCCACATGTACGCGTGGGTAGGCTACACATGATTGTACACTGGTCGCCACCCCCAGTCAGTGTTTCGAATGGGAAGGTTGTCGTGCTGGTGGTATGTTCGATGTGGCGGATGGGCGGGCCTAGGTGCGGGCTTACATTCCGGACATGGGGGGTAGTTGGATTGGCGACTAGTTGCAGTACACACGGGACACGTCTCTTCCTTTCCACATCTGGGTCATCCCTTGTACTAACTGACAGTGATACAGTCATCTTCGCCCCAGCCCTCATGTCCTCCCCTCGCTCCCCCAATATGCATGCTCACCTGCGAGGCTAGCGCTTGCACAGGCAGCCCCAAGCTCGCACCAGAGAGGGCAAGGAGTGTATGTGTGGGTCCAGTTGCACGAGTGGGCTGTCTCAGGGTATGATGTGTTGCGGGACGCCGTCCACCTGCGTGGTGCCCCAAATGGAGACCCGGCCTGCATGGACTATGCATCACAGTCTTCGCCTTCCGGATCCGCCACCTGCGACACCCAGTGGCTGTGGCTGCCCTTGCGGCCATGCCGCGTCCGTCTGTGACTGATGGCCCACACATTCACTCTTTGGCCTCTCTGGGGAGGGCTCGGGGGTGGTGGCGCACGCGCTTGCACTTAGTCGCAATGGCATGTGGCGTGGTTGGTATGATGGGCAATGGATGGGATGGTGCGAGCCACCTCCCGTGACGTCAGTGCTGCTCGTGCTGTGGTGCGTCCCCCTACACTTCCATTTGACTTGTGCCATGCTAGACGTTGAGGTTCTATTGCCTGCGTGATATGACCAGGAGGAGCGCGAGGAGACCTCTCACACACCATGCTCCACTGCCATCCCGTGCCCTGTATCGCCTGTGCGGATTGACTATGTTGGGGTTACACCTGGTCGACTGGGGCTGTGTGTGCCTTGTCAAGGGGCATGGCGGGCGCACAACAGGATCCAGCTTGTCCACAGAGGGTGGGCTGAGGTGCGCCTGGTACCGCTTTGTACGTGTGCCCGGCTGCTGTGCACACACGTGTTCACTCCCCCCGACAGGTGTCCTCTCACAATGCCCAGGGAAGCGGTGGTGTACTGTTCATGACCCCTCCCAACACGGCGTGCTCCAACTTGGCATGTGCGCATCTACCCGTCGCACCCACCCACCTGAGCACTGCGTCCATACGACTTCACACGACACATGTGTGTCTTCCACAGTAGTGCTACTCATTTGCGTTGACATCCAATACCAGTGGACTACATGGTCATGTCACGACTGCCGTGTACTTCACATACTCTCATCCTCTCTCATTCGTACTTGTGAAATGAGTCAGCGGAGACAGTTTTGGTTTCAAACATTATATTGAGTCTTCTGTCCTCTGTGATGCAGTATAGTGGACACTACTGGCAGCGGAATACATGTTGAGGATATACTGAGCATGATTGCAAATGGGATAGGGTGTGGGGTTACATGTGATTGGCTGTTGCATGTGGGATGTGGGCTTCAGAGTGACATCTGCTTGGCCAAGGCTGTGCTAATGTACATTTACGTATTGCTGCGGAGCTGCGGACTTTGACACAGACGGTATACATGTAGCCTACCAGACCGCTTGGCATCATGGGCACAGTCCATCTCAGTTCCATGTGACAGGTTTGCTGCGGTTGTTCCTCATGCACGCGTGCATGTGAGATGACATCAGGGCATGTGCTTGCGTGCATGCAGCGGCGTGCCACTTGTTGTTGCACTGTGGTGGTTACTGGACATGTCACAGTCACTGGGGTCGTGTTGTTGTTGTATGCACTTGTCGTCCATGCAAAGGTCCTGGTATGGGATTCCCGGGGCGGGGGTGGGAGGGGTGCAGCACCCACAGACTCCAGGCGACCTATTCATGTCCACTGAGCGGTGTGTGTGTCCATGTGCGCTGGATCCATGTCGTGTCCTGGTTGTTCGTGCAGTTCCGTCCATGTGGGTGCGATACACAGAGCCCATGCCACTGCCTCCCACGATGCATGCGGTGTTCCTGGATGTGATGGGGAACAGTGTGCATGTCCCGGTCATATCCGATGTCATGGCGATGTCGTTGATGGTGTGGTTACAGTTGCCGGTCGTTTGGTATGGCTGTTGTGGTGGTGACTGGCCAGTCCGTGCGGAAGCTAAGCATGGGTGCGGGGTTGGACATCATAGGTCACTCGGGGAACCTGCGTTGTGGTCCGACGAATTTACAGGTTGTCAGGTATGCGATGCCGTCCAGCAGGGCTTCCATGTCATTGGTGGTGTACATGTTTGCCAGCCAATGTAGCGGATGGTGGCTGTCAAGGTGTTGTTCGTAAGTTGTCCCTTGGAGGACCATGATGGGGCATGCTGGGTGACATTCGATGTAGCTGTTCTCGATGATCCGTCGTGTGGAGGCACAGTGGTCCCATTTCAGTGCGGGTGCGATGTTGGCCACATACGCCATGCCCCCATAGGCAGAGCAGGCCCTGTCGTGTGCGTCCAGAGGGAGGAGTAGTGGTAGCAGGTCCGCCTTCAGACATGCCGGGTTGGAGAGGCATATCTCCACGGGATGCTGGTAGGGACACCTCCGACAGTAGAAGACGGGCATGACGCAGCTGAACAATGTGATGCGGTAAGTCAGTCGGTAACTTACGTTCAGCAGGGACAGGAGATCGCATCCCAATGTATGAAACAGGTTGGTTTTGTACAGCTTGAGCTGTTCGGCGTAGTTGGGTAGGTGTGTTGCGGTTGCCATTTCGCAGCGGTGCGTTGTGGTGGCGTGCTCCGGCTGTGTGTGCAGTCTGCAATGTGCACGCTCCGAGGTTGCTGTGAGCTCTGTGTAGTCGTAGGGAGACAGGACTTGTGTTCTGTTGGCTTGTTTGGAGGACACGGGCCCTCTTCCCACATGCTTCTCAGACAGTTCAAGGTCAGTGATGTGTGACTCCTTCCAATTAACTTGCATGTGGCCGACATGGGGGAGTGTTTTCTTCTTTCTTCCCCGTCCGTTGTGTGCTTCTGTGATATGCGCTATCTGCCCTGTGGTCGGTCTCCTCGGCATGCCTGTGTTGGTCTATTCTTGGACAATGGCTGTATTCACCGGCTTCTGTCGTAGGGCTGTGGTTTCGGAGTTGGAATGGAAGGTCATTCAGTGCTGTCTGCTCTCCCTTGTGTGGGCGGCAGGCTGCCTTTCCGCTCTGCGTTGGGCCTTGTGTGTGAATGTTATTCTTGGGCCACCTGTTGTCGGTCCCCGGGCTCTTTGGTGTTCCGTTTTATATGTCTTGTTCATATGTGCAGGGTGGTATGGGTGTTTCAGTGTGGTACTGGCGTTCCTCTTCCCGAAGGGGCCCTGCTTCTCCTAGTTGGTGTTGCCGCCGCTGTGTGCTACGCCATGTTTGTTACACTGGGGTGTGTCCTGCTGTTGCGTGTCTTCACTGACATGTGTGCGTCGGTTGTGTGGCGTTGGGTGTTGTCCGTGAATTGGGCGTTGGGGACATGTCTGTGGCAGGCCTGTCACGTGTCATGTGCGTTCGGGGTGGGGCTGATGTGTGTGCTGCTTGGTTGTGTCCCTGTGTCTGTGTGCGACGCATGCATGGCGCTGCGGTTGGCCTCTGCGTTGTGCGCATGTGTGGCGGCGTCATCGGCGCTTTGGGGCCGTGACGGGGTGGTTGGTTCCTAGTCCCAGGTGGTGTGTACACATGTGTTACGCGATGTTACGATTTGGCCTGTGTGTCATATGTGGATGCAATGGTGGATGTGTAGTGTACACGCGCTGGTGGGGGGTTGTCCGCTTTTTCCGCCCTTGCACTGTGTGCGCTGTTTGCGTGCACTTGTTGTGTGTGTGCCTACCTGCGTCTCCGCGGTACGTTGCGTCCTTGGTGGTGCATCAGCAGGAGCATGGGGAGGGCCTGCAGTGCTGGATTCATGCTCGGGGAGCCGCTTCTTCGTTGTCCGTGCTCGGCATCCGTGTTACCGCTTCGGTTTGTCGTACGGTATCTCTTGGCCGTGGGAGCCGTTTGTTTGCGGCATCGTAATTTATGCGCCGGGCGGGACGTGTTTCGTCGGACGGTGTGTGTCAGTTGTGCTGCGCCGCTACGTGAACGGGCGCACTTTGATGGCGGACGGTGTTGCTGGCTTGCCGGCGGTGTTTGGCCTACTTTTCGCATCGTAATTGGGCGGGCGTGTGGACTGCTGCGTGCCGGCGGTAACTGGTGGTTTTTGCATCCGCCAGCACGGCGGTGGTGCTTCCGCCCGCCATCGTAATGGGCCCCTAAATATTTTATGTATATATATATTAAATACATATATATATATATATATATATATGTATATATATATATATATATATATATATATAATATGTTATATTATATGATTTAAACAATTTTGCATTATAATATAATTTACAAATATTAGTTTAATGTTATTTTTTAAAATAGATGTATGTTAATATATATATGTATATATGTATGGGGTCTAAGGTGTCCATTACGATGTCGGGCGGATAAAAATCCGCCATCAACCACAGTGGCGAAAATCCGCCCGCCTACACCCTCTGAATACCGACCGAGCAATTACGATGCCGCAAACCGAAAACCGCCGGAGGCGGAAAATAAACAGAAAAAACCGCCCGCCCATGTCCGAGTCCAAGTCCATCCGCCCGCCACGGACGGAAAGACGCACGAAAAGCCAAAACCGCCCGCCCTGACGACCGAGACACCGCCCGTTAAATTAGGATCGTACCGACATGAGCGCGGAAATCCACAAATACACCGCCCGCCAGCGCAAACAACAGTGACGAAAATGGACACGGCGGAAGCCCTGGCGGCCACGTCCATGCACAGAAACCATCCGCTGACGAAAACAAACACACACAACATGGCTAACAAGTCCACACAGCAACCCACGCACAAAAACCCAAACACAGTACACATCCCTGAAACACCCCCCTGGACATACAAATCAACTACAAATCCCAGAACACCAGCCACAACACACCTGAAAACAACAGACCATCATGACACACCCACATAGGTAAGTACAAAACCAGCCCCTTCACAGACCACAACCCCCTGCAACATTACAAACTGAGGACGAAAGCACACAACACAGCGAGACAGAAAGGACAGCAGCACACCACAGACACGCACCTATCACACCCATCACCACCACCACCAAACACCTGACCCACAAACCCCCTGCACATCACACACCACACACCGCACCAGCACCACAAACACCAAAACACACACCATGGCATCACACAGAATGCCCAAGTTCACTTCCACCGAGCTGACGGTCATGGTCGACGAGATCGTCAAGGTGCACCCACAAATCTATGGCAACCAGGTCCAACAGACACCACTATCCACCAGAAACCGGTTGTGGAGCAGGATCGTAGACCAGGTCAATGCAGTCGGGAACGTTCCACGCAACAGAGGAGAAATTAACAAAAGGTGGAACGACCTCAAAGCGTGGTCAAGAAGAAGGAGAGCAAAAATCGAGAGCTGGCTGCCAGGACTGGCGGAGGGAATCCCGCGCTATTCAAGACCTACAAGGCGTGGGAGGAGAAGGTGCGAGTCATCATACATCCGGAGATCCTCACCGGATTACCAGGGGAGTGGAGGCTGGTAAGTACAAACAAACGTATACCAGCACACCGCTATGTAATCACATGCACTACCACCATGCCATAGCTCCTAGGGACAAACACCCCCATGTCCAGTACACAATACACAAGACATCACCCACACATGCAACAGACACTCACACACACTCAGCCCAAAGCTACCAACTAACAAAACCATGGGGGCATGTGTACAGTCAGCCAGCACCGCAACTTCCACCAGGTCCCCTTGTACTCCAGATGCGCCAGAATGAGCACTCCCCACACCCACATCCATGTGTCCGCCATAGCTGCACTGACCGACAATTAACAGGTAAGTAGCCGGAACACAAAGACAGTGGGTCGGAGGGGGGACAGCTGAAGTAAAACACCCACCAGGCCCCCACTACCACAGACCAGCAAGGTGGAGCACCCCTCCCTCCCAGTACCATGTGGCATCCATTGCATTGCGCACTCAGAAACAACCTGTAGGTGGGAAACTGTACAGGGCGGGGCGTCTGTAGGCATGAGGACTGTACTACGACTGACACATGGGACATGTCACGTAGCAGAGGAACACGCAGCACTGCTCCCAGTCACAATCATGAGACCAATGTGCACACGGACATGTTCAACAGAGTCAAACCCCACATGACCTATCACAGATACAGCAACACCTAAGGAGCCACGTCTGCATGTACAAGTCCCACTGGAGCACAGACCCACACGGCAGGCACTGTGCCACCCATCACACACATCAGCAACACCATCGAAGTCCTGTCCATGTAGTCCTCACTGCCTGTCACCCACACATCGTACAACAACGCCCACGTAAGACAGACCGTACTAGAAGTAACAGCTTGGAACCACAATATTGCACACAAAGACAACCGGACCCATGAAACACACAGGCACACAATGCACATTCAACATATCATCCATCTCATCTCACAGCCACAATGTCATGAAAGGTATGACATCCGAACAGCTGGCCCTCATACAGTAGACATGCAAAGATACCTGCCCATGACAAATCAAGTGCCTGCAGTGACCGAAGCGCACGTCACACTGCGAATAACGACACACATAATATAGTCAACACCCCAAGAGCACAGCACTGATGCACATGTACCAGGGCAGCACGCACACAAAGGAATTGGCCCATCTGCAATACGTCGTGTGGCACACAACAAGCACGAACTCACAACATTGCTACCAATGTGATGTCCATGAATGATAACAGTCAGCAGATATTCCGGCCATGTGAGACAGACACACACCTTTGTCCATGCACTGTCACGTTGCCAGAACACATGTCACGTTCTGCACCCATTACCCACAGCATGTACCCCAAAAGCATATTTCAACCCAAGAGCGTTTAGGGGGCTGTACCCCCTTCTGGCATCAGCGTACCTAAGCGTTCCATCCCTCCCCCTAAACCATCGTTCAACCCAACATCGCCGATGGTCCTGGAGCACGCATACACACGAGCCACAAAATGTAGGAGCATAGCAACACACACCCATCGGCATTGCTAATCCGTCCCATGCCACATGTCCACATCACACAGACCCATTGCCTAGCCCACGCATACACACATCGTACATCCACACACACGCCACTGGGAAACCTGTGCACGACAGTGCACGAACTGTGAATGTCAGACAACCAATACATACTTTGCTAGGTGCAACACAATGACCCATCTCATCCTCCCCACAGGTGCCGAACTGCTGGATGCTGGAGAGGGTGACAGCAGCCAGCACAGCCAGTCCGCAAGCCCCCGACCCGGACTCACGGATGTAGAGGAGCTGGACACCTCTCCGGACACGGACCACCCAGCAGGCCCATCTGGAGTGGCAGGGCACAACCGCTCCCCAGGGCCCCTCCTGCCCACCAACCCATCACCCAGGGCTGCTGACCAGTCACAGACCCCTGCTGCCACAGCCGTTGCGGCCACCACCACCGCCGCACACCACCACCACCACCACCGCCATCCCTCGCCACAGCCCCTGCGCAAGGGTCGGCACGGCCGTCGGGCTCCACCCTGGGAGCCAGAGCGAGGACCGTGGTGAGCAATGTGGCTAGTGGGCAGGTCGGTGGCAGCAGTACTGGTAGGAGGAGCAGGGCCAGGCCAACACCAACTGTGCCTGGGAGCCAAGCCCTGCCGCCAATCGACAGAGTCCTTGGGGCCTATGAAGAGGCCCAAGGCGAATGGGCCAGGTCGGCAAGCGACACGCGGGAGGTCCTTGCGGTGTTGAGGTCCATGGACGCCCATATGGCCCAAATCGCGGCCCTCATGGGCCAGCTGGTGGTGGGGGAGGGCACAAGCAAGGCCAGCAACACCACCTCCGCCACCACCTGCTGTGGCGCAGGCTCGTGCAGCATCGCGTTCCCCTGCGTCCACAGCGAGTGAGCACTCCTCAACCACCACCAGCGGAACATCAACACCCCCTACCAAACGTGGAAGGGGCCGTCCGAAGAGGAAACAGGTGTCCAGAGAGGACTTCGCCCGCACCAAACGCCAGTGAGTCAGCCAGCCACCTTGACCACCTACTGCATTGACTTGGAATACGATCCTACCCCACACTGCCATGTGAATGGCATGTGTCTGTTGGACTGTGGACATAGAACTTCATGGGTACACCTTGACCATCACGCAGCCATGACCGTCTACTCATTGTCACAGCATGCACCACATTTGACATCACCTTGCACACAATCACATGTCACCGCTGTTAATAAATACACCTTGATCACAATCGGCTTAATGTGTCCTGGGTTTATTCCACGATGTGCAATCGCCACCATGAGCAGAAATGCATCTGCTGTGTGGCATGTCGATGGGACAGGAGAGGCTGCAGGGACCTAGGGGTGAAAAACAGAACAGAGTACATTCAATGAGTGTGTCACACACTCATCACACAGTACTTGTCACCAACTACAAGCAATGCACACACATCTCACAGAGCAACAGGGCACAATGCTACAGCCACTGTCAGTGGCATACCAACCTGGACATGGACCATTGACACACAGCACTCAGTGAACAAAAGGCCCCGTAACAGAGCACACATACACCTGCACAACTACAGCTACATCAGCCGTCGTACATGGTCACTCACCGTCAAGTGAAGTAGCGGGCGATGAGCTGCTGACGCACATTCACAGCTTCATCCTCTCCACTGTCCTCTTCACTGGAGCTGTCCTGGTCTGCAGGCTGGGGCCCTGGTTGATCTCCGTCATCCACAATTAGGGGGATCTGCTTGCGGATCGCCAGATTGTGCAGCATGCAGCAAGCCACAATTATCTGGCACACCTTCTGTGGGGAGTATGCCAGTGCGCCCCGGTGCGGTCCAGGCATCTGAACCTGGACTTGAGGAGGCCAAAGGTCCGCTCAACCACACGTCTGGTCCTCCCATGTGCCTCATTGTAGCGTACATCTGCTGGGCTCCCAGGACGTCGTAATGGGCTGAGCAGCCAGGGTCCATTCGGGTAAGCAGAGTCACCTGGGTGTGAGGGACACAGAGAACCGTTGCAATTCCAACTGGACACAAGACAGCATCGCACAGCCAGCACGCTACACTACTCCACATACTCACCAACAATCCAGCCACGGTCCGGTTGCAGATTGGTCATCAGACGTGGTAGGATGCTGTTGCGCATGATGTGCGCGTCATGGGCCGATCCTGGGAATTTCGCACACACGTGTGTGATCACCATGTCCGCAAGGCACACCACTTGCACATTCAGGGAGTGCGTGTGCTTCCGGTTGCGGTAGAGGTGCTCGGTGGCCTGTGGTGCAACAAGGCCAACATGGGTGCAGTCTATTGCACCAACGACGTGGGGGATTTGTCCAAGAGCATAGAATGCACCCTTCACTGACGCCAATTCACGAGCCCTGGGGAAGCGGATGTATCTGTTCCTGTACAGCATCATGGCTGACAGTACATCCCTGAGCACCATGCTGAACATGGGTTGGGACATCCCACCTCCACTGCCCACTGTGTGCTGGAATGACCCAGTGGCGAAGAAATGCAGTGCAGCCATCACCTTAGCCGTGGGGGTGAATGCTGTTGGATACACCCTGCGAGGACGGAGGTGGGGTTCCAACAAGACACATAGACGATGCAGGGTGGGTCGGTCCAGACGAAATTTGCGGATGACCTCAACATCCACCATGTCTGACAGCAATTGGTAGGGGCGATGAATGTTTGGTCTCCGCCTAGGAAAGATGGAAGTGAACACATGTCAAAGCAACACGCCACATGGCATATTCACATACACAAAACATAAATGACTGAGCAGGCAATTGAATGACAGAACGGCTGACAAGTAGGGACAGCACAGCCACAATACACTTACACAGGTCCCCTACCAATAGCAATGGGCAGTGACACACACCATTGCTATGAGCATGCACATGGGGAGTTAGGCCTTAACAACTTGTAAGGCATGCTGATGGTAACAGACTGCATATTCGGTAAGCTGCAACACCACGGCAACATGACTAGCTGCTGTGCATCACACTGCTTCCGAGGCTGGGTGTGTAGGGCACACACCAACAACGCTATGGACACAGGCTGAGCGGCCAAAACAATTGGGACCGGTGGCACGAGGGGATATGAGACAGTCATTGATGTCCCTACTGCACCCTAAGTACAGCACTGTACGGATCACACCTCCAGAAACATTGACAGGTGTACACATTGACAGCCCCATGCCGACACGGCTGTGTGCTTGCAACTTCACATCACAAGTGACACGTAACATTGCACGTGCCAAGTGGCAGATGTACATAGTGAAAGATGGCATGTGTGTGCATATGCATATCCCATGCTCCCATGCCAATGTGTACATGATGATGTTCCTACATACATGTGGAGGCTGAGCACTGGCCGTCCCTGCCTATGCACACAGCATGTTGTGGCCCTGTCCATTGTGGACCTGCACCCACACGCAAATCATGGCCACACCTGCAGATGCATTGCGCACATTATACTGTGTGGTGCACATGGCATCAGCGGACTGTACCCGGCATGGGCCAGGCCCTTACGGCCAACTCCAATGACCCTCGCGGTTGCACCCTGCGTGTTCCACTGTGGAGGTAGGCGTCCATGGCCAGCTGGGAGCAGGCCAACGTCTGCAATTGAAGCTGCCAGACATGGTACACGAATCGCAGCAGCTTGTACCCACTGAAACGGCCCCAGGGGGTAATATGTGTGTGTGAGTGGGACAGGCATAACCACAGCTACCTGGCACTGCAGCCTGGCACCCCTCGACGACACCTGCTGCTGCCACCACTCCACCTACACGTGGATGACGCTGAGGACATGTCCAGGTCCACTCACCAGCGAGGAGCTGGAGAACCTGGATTCCGTGCTCCACGCACACTGCACATGGCTATTCCTTGCGAAAGTTGTGTGTGAGAGACAACTGCAGTGTGTGTGGGTGTGCATGTGGGGGACACACATGTCGTTGCTCCTCAGCACTATGAGTCAGAGCCTGTGGAGTACAGACATGCACTGCTCACCATGCTGGCTGCAGGTGGCATGGGTATGTGAGCTCTCGGGCGCTTTGACCTGTCTGTCCCTCTTGAGTGGTGGTACATGGCAACTTCATGTCAGACATCCAGTGACACAGACAATTGGCAATGCAGGTCTCAGTGCACTTGTTGGTCGTGTGGAAGTCAGGCTGGGGCCATGCTGCCCTTCTCAGTCCCAGCAGGCCTGGCCTGCACATTGACTGCACAATGCCAGTAGGTGCCGACACAGACTGCCTAGTGGGTTACATGTGTCTCCTGTTCAGGACCCCCGGATGAGCGCTTACTCTGCACTGTCGATTGGACACACCATGACTCGTGATAGGGATGTGTGTGAGAGATAGTGGCACTGAATGTGACCTTCGTTGCGGGGTGGGCCATGCACAGGGCGAGTACGCTGATGGTTGCGCAGTGTTGGTCACAGTGGGTACACCCACACAGATGTGTTGCCTTGTGATCTTTTTCTAGGTCAGCCTGACAATGGACAGTAGATGTGGGCAGGCTACACATTGCTCGATGTGCTGTCTATGTGCATGTGCATTCACACCAGGCACAACTGCCCCTGCACATGTGACCCCTGCTGCACTCAGTGCTGGGTCTGTTGAGCTGATGCACCGTCTGTGCGTGGGGCAGACAGCTCTGCTCACTTCCGTCATTGCCCATGACATCACTTTGCCGCAGGTGACATGGATCATGGAGGGCCCACATGTACGCGTGGGTGGACTACACAAGACTGTCCAATGGTTGTCACCCCCAGTCAGTGCTTCGAATGGGAAGTATGTGGTGCTGGTACTCATTTTGCTGTGTCGAGTGTGCGGGGCTAGGTGCGGGGCTACATGCAAGACATGGGAAGGTCATCGGCTTATCTACTAGTTGCAATACACACGAGACATGTCTTTTTCTGACCACATCAGGGGCATTCCTTAAACTAACTGAAAGTCAAACAGTTATCTTTTACACTGTCCTCATGGCCTCCCTCGCTCACACCAATATGCATTTGCACATGAGAAGCTAGCGCATGCACAAGCAGCTCCAAGCTCGCCCCAGAGAGGCCAAGGAGTGTATGTGTGGGTCCAGTTGTACATGTGGTCTGTCTCACGGTATAATTAGTGGCGTGACGCCGTCCACATGCGTGGTGCCCCGACTCGAGACCCGGGCAACATTGACAATGCATGACAGGCTCCGCAGTCCGGATACACCACCTGCAACACACAGAGGCTGTAGCTGCCCTAGCGGGCCAGTCCGCGTCCAACTGGAGCTCATGGCCCCACACATTCACTCTTTGGCCTCTCTGGGGCGAGCTTGGAGCTGCTTGTGCACGCGCTGGCTTCTCTGTTGCAATGGCATGTAACGTGTGTGGGTGTATTGTCAATGGGTGGGATGGTGCGAGCCACCTTCCGTGACGTCACTGCTGCTTGTGATGTGTGCGTCCCCACTACTTCCATTTGACTTGTGCCATACTACACATTGTGGATGTGTTGCCTGCGTGATGTGACAAGGATGAGCGCGCCATGACCTCTCACCCACCATGCTCTACTGCCATCCCGTGCCCTGGATTGCCTGTGCAAGTGGACAATGTTGGGGATACACCAGGTCGACAGGGGATGTGAGTGCCTTGGCAAGGGCCTGGCGGACGCGCAGCAGTATCCGGCATGTCCACGGAGGGTGGGCTGACGTCTACACTTGATGCGGCATTGTTCGTGTGCCCGCCTGTTGTGCACACACGAGTTCACATTCGTCACCAGACAGGTGGTCTTTACAGATTCCCAGGAGTGCGCCAATGTACTGTTCCTGAGTCCTCCCAACACAGCGTGTTTCAACATTGCATGTGCGCACCTACCCGTCACACCAACCCACCTGAGCCATGCGTAACTCCCGCTTCACATGACACATGTGTGTCTCCCACAGTTGTGCTACTCATTTGCGTTGACATACAATGACAGTGGACTACATGGTCATCTCACGACTGCTGTGTACTTCACACACTCTCATCCTCTCTCATTCGTACTTGTGAAATGAATCAGCAGAGACACATTGTTGCTTCAAGCCATGTATTGGGACTTATGTCCTCTGTGATGCAGTATAGTGAACACTACTGGCAGCGAAGTGCATGTGGAGGATATATTCAGCATGATTACACATAGCATAGGGTGTAGGGGTACAGTGATTAGTTGTTGACTGTGGGATGTGGGCTTCAGAGTTACAACTGCTTAGCCGTTGGTGTGCTAATGTACATTTGCTAATTACTGTGGTGCTGCTGACTGACACAGACAGTATACATTTAGCCTACCAGTCCGCTTGTCATCATGGGCACAGTGCATCTCAGTTCCATGTTACAGGTTTGCTGCTATGGTTACTCATACACACGTGCGTGGAGGTGACATCAGGGCATGGGCTTACGTGCATGCAACGGCGTCCCACTTGTTGTTGCGATGTGGTGGGTACTGGCCATGTCACAGTCACTGGGCTCATGTTGTTGGTGGATGCACTTGGTGTCCATGCAAAGGTCCTGGCACGGACGTTCAGTGGGAGGTGTGGTGACAGCTCTCACATACTACAGCAGGACGATTGCTGTCCACTGACCGGTGCATATGTTCATGGCGCAGGATCCATATCATGGCATGGTTGTACGTGCAGTTCTGTCCATGTGGTTGCCATACACAAATCCCATGCCTCTGCCTCCCCCTGTTCATGCAGAGTTACTGGATGTGATGAGGAACAGGGTGCATTTCCCAAATAGTATCAGATGTCATGGCAGTCTAGTTGTTGTTGTGGTGTCAGTTGCAGGTTGCATGGTGTAGTAGTTGTACTGGTAACTGCCTAGTCCGTGCGTAAGCCAAGCATGGGTACGGTGTGGGACATCATTGCTCAATTGGGGGTCTGGCGACGGGGCCCGACGAATTGACAGGTTGTCAGGAATGCAATACCTTCCAGCAGGGCTTCCATGGCATTGGTGGTGGACATGGTTGCCATCCAATGTAGCGGATGGTGGCTGTCAAGGTGTTGGTCGTGAGTTGTCCCTTGTAGGAGCATGATGGGACATGTTGGATGGCATTCGATGTAACTGTAATCCATTATCCGTCGTGTGGAGGCACAGTGGTCCCATTGCAGTGTGGGTCCGATAGTCGCCACATACGCCATGCCCCCATAGGCTGAACAGACCCTGTCGTGGGCGTCCAGGGGTTGAATAGTTGTAGCAGGTCCGCCCTTGGACATGCCGGGTTGGAGAGACATAACTCCACAGGATAGTAGAAGGGACACCTCCGACAGTAGAAGACGGGGATGACGCAGCTGAACAATGCGATGCGGTAAGTTAGTCGGTAACTTACGTTCAGCAAGGCCAGATTGTCACATCCCAATATCTGTATCAGGTTATGTTTGTACAGCTTGATCTGTCCGGCGTAGTTGGGTAGGTGTGGTGCAAGTGCCATTTTGCTGCAGGGCGCTGTGGTGGCGTGCTCCGGCTGTCTGTGCAGTCTGCAGAGTGCAACCTCCGATGTTGCTGGGAATTCTGTAATGGTCGTAGGGAGGCAGGACTTGTGTTATGTTGGCTTGTGCGGAGGACACGGGCCCTCATCCCACATGCTTCTCTGAATGGTCAAGGTCAGTGGTGTCTGACTCCTTCCAGATAACTTGCATGTGAACCACATGGGGGAGTGTTATCATTTCTTCTTTCCGTTGTGAATGTTCTTTGGTGTTATGCGCTATCTGCCCTGTGGCCACTTCCCTCTGCATGCCTGTGTTGGGCTTTGTTTGGTGCAATGACTGTTGTCTCCGGCTTGTTTAGTCGGGATGTGGTTTCACAGTGGGAATGGAAGGTCATTCGGTGCTGTCTCCTCTCCCGTGTGTGGGCAGCAGGCTGCGTTTCCGCTATACGTTGGGCCTTGTGTTATAATTGGTCCCACCTGTTGTCTGTCCCCGGTATCTTTGATGTTACGTATTGCATGTCTTGTTATTGGGTGCAGGGTGGCATCGGTGTTTCTGTGTGGTACTGGCGTACCTTTTCCCGACGGGGTCCATATTCTGCTGGGTGATGTTGCCTCCGCTGTGTGCTTCGCCGTGTTTTGCACACAGGGGTGTGTCCTAATGTGGTGTGACGTCACTGACATGTTCGGGTCACTTGTGTGACGTCAGGTTGGCAACAGTGAATTGCCGGTTGGGGACATGACTGTGGCAGGGCTGTCACGTGACATGTGCGTTCTGGGTGGTGCTGGTGTGTGTGGTGTTTTGTTGTGACCCTGTGTTTGTGTGCGGCGCATGCATTGCGCTGGCGTTGGCCTCTGCGTTGTGCGCATGTGTGGGTGCAGTGGTGGATGTGTCGTGTCCACGCAGGGATGTCGGGGGGCCATATACAGTTTTCCCGCCCTTGTACTGTGTGCGCTGTTTGCGTGCCCCTGTTGTGTGTCTGCCTACCTGCGTCGCCGCGGTGCATTGACTCCTGGGTGCTGCATCAGGTAGAGCATGGGGAGGGCCTGCAGTGCTGGATTCATGCTCGGGGATCCGCCTCTTTGCTATCCGTACTGTGCGTTCGGTTTTCCGCCTTGCTTTCACGTGCGGTGTCTCTTAGCCGGGGGAACTGTTTGGTTCTGGCATCGTAATTTGTACGCCGGGCGGTACGTGATTTCGTCGGGCGTTGTGTCTCCATTAGGCCGCGCCGCTCCGTGAACGGGCGCACTTTGATGGCGGACGGCGTCGCTGGCGTACGGGCGGTGTTTGGCTGTCTTTTCGCATCCTAATTGGGCGGGCGTGTGTGCTGTGGCGGGCGGACGGTAACTGGTGCTTTTTGCATCCGCCAGCACGGCGGTGGTGCTTCCGCCCGCCATCCTAATGGGCCCCTAAGTTTTTGAAAGTAAGTATATTTGTTATATTTGGATAAATATATATTAAAAATATTTTAGATTTATTAAATTAATGTTAGCATTTAATATATTTTATTTTTAATATTTGAATCTGTATATATCCAACAATCGATATTTAATACAACTATATTTTTGTAAACAATATTTTTTTTCAATATTTTTGCACTTACCTTCTAAGGAGTATAGGTACACAATATTTTTTTGGTCGATATTTTGCCTCAATAATTTTTTAGATCAATGTTTTCCTAGTCAATATTCTGTCAGTGAATCCTTACACCAAGGCACAAGGGTGTGTGCATTGACACTAGGCAGCACGGAGTGCGCCAGCCCAGGGAGAGAGCAGAAATATGTCATATGTTAGTAGATATGGTGCATTTATGCTCTTTTCCTTTCACACAATCCAGTGCAGAAAGTTGTCTTGCTGACTTGTGTGATGTCTTAGTAAATCTGACCCTTGCTACAAACACTCACCTATCATGGAATATCAGCGCAAAGATCTAGGGGTCACACAGAATCCCTCTATGGGATGTGTGAGACAAATTATCTGGTGCCTCTATCACCCCCTCTTCTGTTCATCAGAGCCTTTTCATGATCTTGAACTTTCCTTTGCTGATTGCCATATATCCCTTTACCCTTTTGTTAGCAAATAAGCATTTTTGCTGACTAAGACATTTGAGTTTCTCAAATCCTTTTTGCCATCCTTCACAGACCACACTCATTTTCACCCATCCACCTTTAATGTCCTCTACCAAGTATCAGTCCCTATGCCCTCAGATCCACCCTCAGACTACTGTGTCTGAATCAAACCATGTCTCCTACTCTCAAAGGTCAGAGTGTAACAGTTCTGGCTTTTCATTCACTTTACATGCTCTGATTTTTCAACACATACTTACCAGTTCTATACCTGGGCTGAAGAGAGGGGGTTTCTAGGGGTTGGCAGTGCAAACACATGAAGAAGTACCATTTACAAAAGGGATATCCTAATAACTGTGACCTAGACTCACATAGGCGTCCTCCTGCTCCTGGTCTTCTTCCTTCACTTCTCAGTCCTTCTGTGCCTTTAGGCACTGGTCCTCCTCCTAGTCATGTTTCAAGACATTCTTTTCTGGGTTGCTTTGGTTCTTCTGATCCCCATCCTGGCACTGGCCTAACTAGTTCAGGTCACTCTGGTTTCCTGAATCTGGGGGTCTTGGTTGTAGTCCTTCCTGACACTGGTCTTCCCTGCAATGTTGTTTGCACTTGTGGCTAGTGCTTATAAGCGCATTTGGAGTCCTACAGCGGGGGGCCACTAACTTTGTTTCAAAGAGGGGACAACCTGTTGCAAGCTCATACAGGGCAAGGAGGAGCCCTGCAACATTGTTTGGACCTGTGGCCAACACTTATAAGCGCATTTGCAATCCTGCAGCATTGGACTCACGCCAGCCGTACCCTGGCAAAGCTCGGGTCAAGGGCGAGCCAGTCCTCTACCCGTCAGCACAAGGAGGAGACAGTGCAGGACCACCCCGTTGGCTCTGTGTTTGGACTATGCAGGGACACTACTAGTAATGTTGAGCAAAGTTACATTTTCCCTTCCCTCTCTCACCACTCTTTTGGCCAAGGACTTATGATGGACCTCAAAATCTTTACTACTGTAATAGTCAATCGGCTCTAGCAGACCTTGTGGCTCTGGCTCTAGTCTTAGAGCTAAATTGAAATGGCAGAGAGTAAAGCCACAGACTGTCTACCTGTTGCTATATCTCCCACCAAGAGTACCTCTATTGATAGGTTGCTACATCGGGCCATGGGGGTTATCAGCACAGAAATCAAGCTTTCTGAACGCTGCTTGTCTCTCCATTCTATGGTCCCTCCACCACAGGGCTCTACCACCACCTTGTTGTTATCTGAATCCAATCAGGAGATCCTGTCTATTCTCTCTACCCCCAACTCAAGTAATATTGTTGCTAATACAGCTTCCGATTTAGAGACACACACCAATAGAGCAGTTAAAAAGGGTGGGAGAGGCAAGAAAGTTAAGAAACCTGTGGATCATCCAGGTCAAGTAGATAGGAAACTCTCTCTTGACACTACAATACCAACCAGGTATTCTTGAGTGCACGCCCCAAGGAATCTGCAGGGGTGGCCTCGTCCCCCACACCTGAGTGGTTAGATCACTTCCTTGTAGACTGTATGTCTAAAGTTAGAGAGCTCATCCGAGGCAAACTACTTCCCTTATGTGCTTGGATGGAATTTATTGAGAAGGATCTGACAATTAGGGCAAACCTAAGATAAACCTGTATCAGTAGACCCCACTGAGCAAGGGTACCCCTAAGCTGCCTGAGGTTTCTCTGCTCATAGCAGAAAAGCCTATTTCCAATGTAAAGTCCGCAGCACCAAGTGTCGGCCTAGACTGTTCTATCCAGCAAGGATCAACAGGGTCTGATCATTTTCCAGCACAAACCACACGCAATAAGGAAGAGGACTGAGCTCTACAGGTACCCCAGAATTTAGTAACCTGAAGAGAAGCAAAACTCATTCAATAGTGAATCTTGTCCCAGCATCATGCCCTTATGTAGTGGACCTAACCAGAGTTCCTAAATTGTGTGTAGGGCAAACAGATACTTATGTAGAACTTTTTCATAAAACATTGGGATGGTTAGTGCAGCACAGAGAATTTCCTCTCACACACTCCAACAACATTCTCCTCACTGGAAGAGTTGCCTGCATTGGGCTGGGTAGGGTGGATAGAGAGTTAGACTGTGTTATCATTAACTTTAGATTCCCTACTTTGGCCTTAAGGGATCTTTATGGTTGTGCTGGTACCCTCTCCCTAGCAAAGAGCCAGATTGAGCCTATAGCTATGGGTTACTTTTATAGGCCGAGAATTCAAAAATATTTTTCTTCTTGCCAACAACAATTGAGGTTACACACACCCTTAGCTTCTGTTTGTTCATTCCAGATGAGACCTGGTGATGGCTTCTTAGTTCCAACTTATTATTGCTTCAAGGCCCTAGCAAGGATGGACTGACTAACTGCAAAAAGGCCAGTAACCAACTCCAATGTAGCAGGGGCTTGCAACTGGGATGTATTTGAACATAGCCCAGAAAGGGTTTTAGTCTCGCAAAGTTGAGCAAATTACCATTTTATGTCCACTAAATTGACGGAAAGCACCTAGGCTCCTCAGTTACACAGTATCACGAGTTGCACATGTAATAGATGGAGGGGTAGACCCCCCAGGCAAAGCTTCCTATAAACAATTATATTTCATGGAATGTGACTGGTCTGGCATCTAAACTAGTTAAGCCCAAGTGGCATAAATTCATGGACCAATATGACCTTTGTCTCTTCCAAGAGACCTGGTCGTTAAGGTCTCTCCTTCATACCGGGAGCACAAACTTTTTTAAAGCAGCAGTATCCTCTGGGCCGGGTAGGCCTTCTGGGGGATTGATGTTATGGGCCAGAATATCAATTATAGGCTCACTTAGAGGTTAAGGTGGACTCCCCTGACATTTAGGGGCCTATTACGGTCTTGTCTGGAAAGCCGTCCTACCGAATCGGTCCCGGAATGCTTTCAGGACGACTCGGATCGGGTGAGTCCGACTGAGTGATTTGGATGAATCCGGATGCCTCCGGATACGATTCAGTCGGACTCCCATTGACTTACATGGGAGCCTGTGTTCCGAACGAGAACACAGGCTCCCATTGAAGAAATGGGTGGCTGGGGAAATCTTTGTACCCTGTGGCAGGCACCCCATGGTGCCTGCCACACTGTGCATGGTTGGACAGGGGGGGTCCCTTGGGTACCCCCACGGACCCGATTTGGAAGGCCCTGGGTGAAGGGGGACCTGCTATTGGCTCCCAAAGACAGATTTCGGCAGCCGATTCGTTCCGGAGAAACCGAATCATAAAGGCTGTCCGAATCGGTCCTCGTAATCGCTCGCTAGGAAACCGAGTCCATAGAGCGGTACGATTTGGCTCCGAAAGATGCCACCTGTCCGAATGCCTTTCGGAACCGATTTGAACAGCCCTACCCGTTTACAGGCATCGTAATTGGTCGCTGGGAGCTGTGTATGATTCAGTCAGAAACAAGGGTTCCGAATCGGATTCGGCAAACCTGAATCCGATTCTAAGCCCTTCCAACGGGATCGTATTCGACCCCTTATTTTCTCAGTTGGACTATTTCTCCTGATGCAATACATACAATGTATATTGCAGACCAACAGGGAACAAAAGGAAATCTTTGGTTTTGGGCCAACTGAATGCGCATTTAGCTTCACTTCTAAATAGTGTAAGGAAAATTGTGGGGGGCAATTTTAATTGCCAATTTGAACCCCTGAGCATCCATGGCCAGGTAATCATGGCCGATGAGGATGCTGTTTGGTCCATCCCTGTATTAGAAATCCCACCTATCAAGAAATGGTCACCTATAGCAGTACAAATTAATGCCCTTATGCTTAATCAGGGATTACATGCTTGCAATGGAAGATTAAACAATGGTAATTAAGGCAATCATACTGTAGGAAAGTGCCTCTTTTTTCATGGGTAGCACCCATGTTTTGCCTAATGTAATTTTGAACTGTACATTCCCTGGGTCCCTGCTTACCAGGTTCCCAGTGCCAGATCTATTTCCCAAAACACTGCACCACGATTGGCACAACTTCAGCTACCCCTGTAAGTTCCTAGTAGATGGTACCCCTGGTACCTAGGGAATGGGTACTGAAGAGGGTCCTCTGGGACTGCAGCACTGGATGCACCACCCCAGGGCCCCCTCACCAAGGCTACAAACTCTGCTACTGCAGGCTTTGTGTCTTGGTGCAGGAAAATCTGAAGAGTTGACAAGGCATACAGCCCTGTGTGCCATGCCACTCCTACACTGCATAAGATATAGGTAAGCCACCAATACTGTAGGCCTTTAGGCCTAGAGCAGGGTGCACTATTCCTTATGTATGGGAATATCAGCATGAGCAGATATGCCCCTATGATGTCCAGTCCATTCTGTGACATCATAAGTGAACAGGGAAGCCATAAAGAATACATGGTCTGGATACTCATCAGCATGAGGTTTCTAGCTCCATGATTACTTTACTGATTTCTAAGAGTTTTGGTACCAAATGTCTTGTCTTAAAAAATCGTCACTGATGCCAGTGTTGGATTTTTGAATATATTCAAACAGGAGACAGTTTTAGAGGGTCCCCTGAAACCTAGCCAAACACTAGTGGGGTCCCTGGCCAGTTTACCCCAGCCTGCCACCACAAGACATGTTTCTGTTCTGACCTCATGGGGTGAGAGCCAGTGCTCTCAGAGGACAGAAAAAATACCTGCTCTGGGCGTGGGTGTTTCACACATCTTCCAGGACAGGATGGCCTTCCTAAGTACGAAGCTTCAAAGGCGATGCCGCTATTGAAATCCAACTCAGGAACCCCCAGATAAAGACTGAGGCTAAGCCCCCTTTCCTGCTCTACTTTTGGTGGGAGAAAAGGTGGGAAAATTAATTAGATGAGGATGAGTGTCCCCCCTCAGCCTGCACCACTCCTAGGGTGGAGCAGGAGAGGTGAACCCCTCTCCTGAAATTCCAACATCTTGAGATGGTGAGAAAACCTCCAATCAGGGCTACAGTAGTGCCTCTTCCCGCAGGAAGTAGTCACTAGAGGGTGTAGACACTCTAAAGGTAAGTAGGCTATTGGCTACTACTTGTCTCCCCTTGCAACAACCCTAAATTCAGTATTTAGGTGGCTCCCCAAAAACTTGTTTTCAGATTCCACAGACCAAAAGAAGACCAAGGAAGAAGACGTGCTGCTGAACCAGGCCTGCCAAATGCGAAAGTGCTCAACAACTGTGGCCTGCCATCCCTACCTGAAACCTGTGCAGCCTCCAAGAACCCCGGAGCCCTGTCAGTCTTTACCATTTGCCTGGGCCTCCCTTTGGACTAGTGGTACTAGTCCCCAGCAGACTGCTGGGGTGCAGACCGGCACGCACTGTGTCGACGCGATTCACCCCACTAACCAAAAGTTGCAGCTGCCAAGGCTTGTTGGCCACCAGACTGGTACCACCCCCTACAATGCATCCACAAGCTTTAGGGATCCTCACAGTACCTGTGACCGACCCTAGAAATATCCCCACTCCTGTGAGCCTGTACCAGCTTTCTGGTGGAGTTGACTGAGTGAAAGCGGCAACTTGTGCACAATAGCCCTGACTGCGACGGACTGCCCTCACTGCCCCTGTAGATGAACACTGCTGGTGAAGAACCAGTTCTGCATCCCAAGTCCTCTGGCACCTCTGACCCAGCTAACCAAGAACTGCCTACTGTGCCCGAGCCTTGGGACTTCCAAAACTATGATTCCCCTGGAGTAGAACTCTGGGCAACCGTTGTCCCCCAAAACTCCATGGCAGAGTGATGCTTCCATCGATCGTGACGGTAATGTGTTGGTGATACTCCGCTCTCTAACCCTGTGCTTTCTTCTCTTTGACAGCAATGGTCTCTGCCTGAGGGTATTGACCACTGTTGCTTAAAACCTGTAAGCATTTGTGTCTTGAACTGCATTTGGTTAACAATCGACATACAAAGCAATTATTAACTTTTGTACAAGGTTCTTGGTTTTAAAAATGTATATAAACATACAAATTTATTTTTCCTTTTTGGTCTCAAATTTATTCTTGAGTGTGTGTGTCATTTATTGCCTCTGTGTGTGACAACAAATGTTTAGCACTACCCTCTTATAAGCCTAACTGTTCACCCACACTACCACAAAAAGAGCATTAGAATTGTCTGCTTTTACCTCTGCACACCTATTGGGGTTCTACTCGACTCTCTGCACAGTGTACTTCATTTCTGTACACTATATAGAAAGCCAGCATCCTACACATACCTTTAATAGGACTAGCCATTCCAGCTTACTTGATTATATGTTGCTGGATGTAAGACTATGTCCATCCATGATTGATGTGATTGTACTCCCTTGCTGTGACAGTGACCATAATGCCCTGACACTTAAGTTGAGTCTGTCTACTAGATTACAACCTAACCATCAAGGAGAGCTCCCAAATAAAGTGATTATTTCTAGGAACAGATGCAGGGTAAAATAGAGGAGTCTGAAACATTTCCAGAAGGCCATTACTGAGATTTACAGACTGGATGCAGAAGGCATGAAGGGTCTGCTATTGCAGGCAGGGGATGTTTGTAGTTCCCTAGGGGCGATAACTAAGGTGCACAATCAGTTGCTCTTAGAACTGAGAAACCCTTTTTATATTGATTCAGGGCGAAAAGTGAATAGGAAGCACCCATTATCTTGGTACAATAGATCATGTAGAGATGCTAAGACTAATTTGGTTCTTGCAATTAAAAAACTAGACAGATCTTTGATCTAGGCCACCAGAAGGTTCTATACAAAAGCACTATCCACCACCAAAAAAGACTGGGAAAGGGGGATCTAGGATGACCTCAGTGCTCATTCTGCATTCGGGCAGTAACTATGGGTTCTGCATCATAGAAAACAACATAGCAGTAACTGAATGGGTCGCACATTTTTCCAGCCTTTATGCACAGCAAGTGAAATTGTTGAGGCACACATGCAAACTAATTGGCACTAGATTTATCTCCATCTCTTTGAGAGGGAGGGAGGGGGTAGCCTCGGAAGGGGATGTCGCTGCAGAGTCTGGTGTTTGATCTCCTTATCCTGAGGGTAGAGAGGTATCCACAGAGGAACTCAGTCTTGTCATAGGGAGCCCTGTGTCCAACAAAGGCCCTAGGCCAGATAAGACTCCTGGGAATCTGTTCTTGAGTGACTTGGGCATTTGGAGAGCCTGTTAGTAATTTTCTCCGCCATTATGAAAGACGCCCCTTTACCTCCCATGTGGGCTGGGGCTGAAATTATCCCCATCTTTCAAAAGGATAATCGCGACCAGCCCCCAAACTATAGACCGATAAGTCTCATAGATAGTACACAAAAATTGTTCAGCAAGGTTATCTTGGGTAGACTGCAGGATTGGTTGTCAGCTAAGGATATTTTGTCACCTCTATGCAAATCAATAAGAGAGAGAGGAAGAGTCAAGAGGAACTAGTTCATTTCCCCTATATGAATAAATGTAATAAAAAAGAACTGGCTCGTAGTTTGAAGTCTCTGGTTTGTGTTTGTGTGAAACCAATAGGTTTCTTCAGAAAACCCTCACCCACCAACCTAGTTGGTGGCATGCTTCATCATCGGGTCCCACCCAAGGTGCCGAGTTCACCCTGGGTGTGCTGCGACGCCTGAACTACAGCGGAGCTGTGTTTTTTTGTGTAGTGTGGTGCAGTGAATGTGGTGTTAAAACTATCTATAGGGTCCCTTTTATGAATTAATTTTAATAGTGGGTCCTATGACGGGGTTAAAAATAAAGAGATGCAGATATGTGTAGAGCTTTAGGTTTGGACTCAAATATCCTAAGGGTAGGTCTACATGTTTCAGCCAGTCTATTTAGTATGCTGGCTTTCGTCAGGACCAGTGTGAAAAGGTGTATAAACCGGTCAAGGTTGAGTCTTTCAGACCGGATTGCGTAAAAAGTGTTGCACGTGCTAAGGTGTGGTAAAAAAAGGTGGAGGGAAACCAGTTGTTTCCTCCTAATAATCCTTAGTTAGGTTGTGCTGTAGTGATCTGCAAAGGAAGTAAGACAAAACACAAACACAGGTACATAAAACATATAGTTGCTTAAACGTGAGAATTTCATGCACTCATTTGTGCCACACGCAGTGTCAGTGGCAGACTTGATCCTTAGTCGATCTATGCGGTGGTGACAAAATGTTACACCCATGCGTGCATCGCGGTTTATTATCGGG
This sequence comes from Calotriton arnoldi, assembly GCA_963921515.1. Lineage (NCBI taxonomy): Eukaryota > Metazoa > Chordata > Amphibia > Caudata > Salamandridae > Calotriton > Calotriton arnoldi. The sequence goes on from CAWUFW010011373.1 coordinate 45,221, forward strand.
TTGTATGCTACAGTGAAAATGTCCGCAGTGGATAATTTGCGGCATGGTGTATGGCTTCAGAAATTGTTAGATAGAGCTTACTATGGTAGATAAGCCATAGACAAAATGAATCCCGCAAGGGGGCAGTGTCTGTAGTCACACACTGAAATTAGAAAGTAAAGGGTTACTAGGTAAGTTCCCGGTTGCCGTTTTCAGCGTATTTCGCTTCCCGGTATGTGAGTCCGGGTGCTCCACTTACTTCATCAAGGTCCACTGCCCTCTGCTAATACCTGTTGCGGCCTTGGTCCGGGATTCCGAGGATGTTTGGCCGCTTCAGAGACCCGCATTAAATGTGCAGTCTTCCACGGTCCGTTACCGGTGTGCGCGTGATTGCGTTATCACGCGGGAGCGTGATTGTGTCATCACGCGGGGGCGTGGTCACTAGGAGTCGAGAACAGACTATGCCTCAGGGTGCAAGGAAGTGCCCAAAGGGCTGTTTGACATTTGAAATGATTATGTGTAGATTTATAATAGTAAGTTCATGTCTGCATATTCCAATTGTCATATGCGGCTAAGTGTATTGACGGAATTGTGTACAAATTTCGTCTAATGGGAGAGCCTTTTGGGATACAAGTGCAGTACAAGCATTCTGCATGTTGGCTAGTGAAAATATGAGAGAATAAATAAAATGGTCCGGTTTATTGATGGTGAATGCTTGAAGTCGAGGACACACTATGCTTTACATTTAGGGTGATTATGTGCAAATTATGGTTAACTCGTAGTAAGTTTGTATCAGCATATGCTGATTGTCATATGCCACTGAGTGTTATTGGCGGAATTGTGTACACATTTTGTCTATTGGCAGTGCTACCACGCAGGTAACTTTTGGGATACGGGTGCAATACCAGCATTTCTGTGTGTTAGGGTGGTGTAAATATATAAGAATTATATGGTCCGGTTTAATGACGGTGAATGCTGCTTGCCCCTTTGACTGATAATTTCTTGGGGTTGATGTGCTCAGCATCAAATGTACAGTACTTAGGTGGCACCTTTCTATGTGTGGGATGCATTTCAGGTATTAGATTATTGTCTCAGACATCTTCGTGTCCCCTGTCAGGGTAAAGATTGCTGTCCCCCTTTTAGGATATTACAGAGAACCAAATATATCCAGTTATTTAGTGCATTCCATGGGATGTTGTCGTTCAACAGATTTTTATGTGTTGAGTGGCGATAGATCCAGCGTTGTTCTTTTTGCAGTAGTAGGTTTTCCCCTGCCCCAGATGTGGCCTCGATCTGTTCTATGATGACCCACTGCATATCATTTGGAGTATGCCCTGTTTTGATAAAGTGGTCAGTCATTCTTGTGGTATTTCTGTTGCAGCGGATGTTGCTTCTGTGCTCTCCGATTCTGATCTTTATTTTTCTGCTGGTCATGCTGATGTATCGGAGACCGCATGGGCACTCAATCATGTATATGACATGTGTGGAGTTGCAGTTGGTGTGTTTCCTCAGGGACCCTGTTTTGCCTTGTTCCAATTCCAAGGTTTTCGTCGTTGTGGTTAGGTGGCATACGCTACAATTTCCACAGGGGAAATGGCCTGTCACACTGGGAAGGCCCCACGCGTTGAGGACAGTGGTGTCCCTTGATTTGTTGGTCTCTCTTGGGCATGTGGAGATCAGGCGGTCTCTCAGGCTGTCTGCTCGTTTGAACGAGAATAGCGGTTTCTCCCACTTCAGCTTCCCGGTGTTTAGGATTTTCCAATGTTTCTTAATGATTTTGGTCATTTTATTTGAGATGGTGTTATAGGTTGTTATGCAGGTCAGCGGAATTGTCGTGTCTGTTCGTTGGTTCTCTTCTAACAGGGCCTCCCTGTTCTGGTTCTGAGCTGTTTTATTGGATGTACCTATTCTTTTTTGGGGGTAACCTCTGTTACCTAGTTTCTCTTCTAGGTTTTTCGATTGTTCTTGATAGTCCTCAATGTTGCTACAATTCCTTCTGATGCGGAGGAATTGTCCGTATGGTAAGTTTTTCCTGAGTGAACGTGGATGGAAACTGTCAAATTTGAAAAGAGTGTTTCTGGCTGTCGGTTTATAGAAGGTAGTTGTTTTCAAATGGCCCTCTTTTGCCTCAATGGTTAAGTCCAGAAATGTGAGTTTCCTTTTGTCCGCTGTGCTGGTGAAGCGTAGAAAAGGGTCACAGCCATTGAGCCAGTTCATGAATACCGCAACCCTCCCTTAAATATTTCCTACCTTTTCTTCCTTCCTCTCTTTTTTGCAGACAAATTGATACTCTCAGGCATAATCTAAGTCCTGATGATTATCCCTATATCTTGTAAGGGGATCGAAACGTCGTCGACACCCAGTACCATGAGTATTGCATATTACTGATTCCTAAGTACAATAGCATTGGTATCAAAAATTGTCCCTTGTATGTTGTCTCATGTGTCCCTCTTTTATTATGTTCTTCTCTACTATGTGATTGAATAAATATTTTAAAAAAATTCTTTGCAAAATTTGTGACATAGAACTTATTGTATTTATTGTTGGATTCATTCTAAAACCTAGGGACCATCTGTTTCTCGAAAAATAATCCTTACCCATGCTCCCTTGTATACCTTTGGGTTCCCTTGTCCTTGAAAACATCTAGGAAAGTGTGACATCCTGGCCAATGAGGTTGGATGGAATCTGGTGAACCGCCTGTGATTCAGATTCCATAAAACGAGAGTTGGCACAGGCTTTCTACGAAGCAGTCATTCATTTTGTCTTTGGCAATAAACCTACCTGAAAAACCACTCCTGGTTCATGTGGTATCTTCATGTATGGAACGTAATACTAGTGCCGATTGGACTTTGACTCAAGAAAGCCTGGAGCACTGCTGGAGCCCGGAGACTTAAATTCCTGGCAGATCAGAGGACAGCGACCGCCGTCTCCGGGTGCGTGGAGAGCGGATCGTGTTCATTTGTCCCAGTAGATTGCGGCATGCAGAAAAGAAAGCAGCGGGGTCTGATTCAGGTCCGCATCAAACTGTAAGTGTATGCCGAAATTTGTTTGGGATCGACGATAAATCGGTTACACACGCATGCGCAGTCTCACACCGCATGACGAATGTACTATCAGTGTGCATGCTTGGAGGCCATTTTTCAACTGCCTGACGTGTCTGATGGACAACCAGGCACAACGAAAAAAGGCAAACCAGCCTCAGATATCGGCCCAATTGTTCAATAGCAGCCATTTTAAAACAGTTTAACATTTCCTTCACGGTGATTTGCATACCAGCGTGGATACCACAGAGTTATCGTTGCTGTCATTCCATATTAATCACGGTGATTCGCACACCTGTTCGAGCACTAATGTCATACGAGACTGTGATGCCATATTCCCATTTCTGATGCTGAAAATTGTGAGACGGTGATTCGCACACCAAAGAAAAGTATATAATTTACATTTACAAGTTTAATAGAATGTGCACATACTCTTATATATTTGTGTAAGCTGTTAACTTCAAACAATGCTCATTTAAAGATAATATATACACACTTGACAAACCATTTTTGGTGTGTGTAAAAAGGAAAAAAAGAAGAAGAAGTTAACTTATTCAGCAACATGGATGGTATTGTGGCATCTTTATCTTTTCTGCCCAGTCCTGGTGAACCAGTTCTAGAGTTGAAACAACGGAGAGATGGTTTCGAAGCTTATCTTGAAGCTATAGGGGGAGATGTATATACAGATAAACGTAAACTAGCCATTTTAAAACACTGTCTTGGTGCTGAAGGGAGACGTATTTTGAGTCACTTACCACCCATTGTTACTAATGAGGATGATGATGATGACAATGATGTTGATGTATATGAAGTCGCTATGTCACAGTTAGATATTTTGTGCACCAAGAAAGTTAATGAGGTGGTTGCCAGACACAAATTTTTAAGTAGAGGACGCTTCCCAATGAATCAATTGATTATTTTGTGAACGGTTTAAGAATTTTGGCAGCCAAATGTAAATATCATGATTTTCATGACCAGATGTTAGGAGACCAATTGGTTCACAAGATAGCTGATACAAAGTTGCAGGAAAAATTGTTAGCTGCAGAAGACTTAACACTAGAAAAAGCCATAGATATCTGTCATAGATTTGAAGAGATGAAATTAGGCATGAAGGAATTAGCTGCAAAACTTACCACTGAAGTGCAAATTGTAAAAAGATCTGAGGAAAATAAAATATCTGGTGAAAGCAGTAAAGGGAGAACTAAGTTGGTGTCACAAAATGTTGAAAAGAAAGAGTATGTCTGTTTTTAATGTGGTTTATCAAGACATATAGCAAACAATAGATCGTGTCCAGCTGTAGGACAAATTTGCAGTTACTGTAAAAGTAAAGGGCACTATGCCCGCATGTGCAGGAACAAGAATAATTACAGAAATAGATTTAAGTCCACCCAGGTTAGAGAGATCAATCAAGAATATGATGACATTCCTGAGAAGTTCTGCTTAATATCCATGAGGTCAATGAAACTAATAGCTATGCTCCATTCTGTGTTATTAATATTGATGGCAACAAGGTCAGAGTTATGGCTGACTCGGGAGCTCGACACACATTAATTGGAGATCAATGGTTAAAGCAGTTTCCAGACGTACAATTGTGACCATCTGACATTGGATTGGTGGGGTATGGTAATAAACCCATTGATGTTTTAGGATATTTTTCAGCCAATATTAGTTTCAAAGGCTAGTCTATTGTAGCGAAAGTGTATTTTGCCAAGGAAGGATCCTGTTTGTTGGGATGGCAGCAACAAAGGGATTTACTGATCACCCTCAATCCTAATCATCACGAACAGGTTTTAGGTTATAGTGATCTTATATCACAGGTTACTGAGGGTAAGGCTGTTGGCTGGGAAAAACTATTTCCTAAAGTGTTCTCGTCCAGCTTGGGGTTATTGAAGGACTTTGTGCATAAGATTATACTAAAATGTGATGCTGTGCCAAAGGTGCACAATGTTAGAAACATTCCTTTATCCATTAGAGAGATTTTAAAAGAAGAACTGGAATGACTATGCACTCAAGATATAATTGAAGAGATTGAGTCCTCAGAATGGTTGTCACTGGTGGTAGTAGTACATAAACCCAAAAGAAAAATGAGACTTTGTGTCAATCTAGGAGATCTTAATGCATGTGTGTGGGTGGATCGCCACCCTTTACCCAACATTGGTGAAATATTCTCGGCATTAAAAGGGGCTACTGTGTTTTCAACATTGGACTTATCTAACGCCTATCACCAGATTGCTTTGCATGAAGTCAGCAAACCTTACACATCTTTTATTACCCCTGAAGGAGCATTCAGATACAAAAGAATGCCTTTTGGACTGATTTCAGCCTCAGCGGTATTTCAAAGAGTCATGCATAAACTATTCAAGGATGTAAAAATGCTCTTTACTTTCAGGATGACATTTTGGTCTTCGGTAACTCCAAACAAGATCATGCAGAAACTTTGCATAAAGTTATGAACATTTTACAAAAGCCTTTAAGTAAGGGAAAATGCAAATTTGAACTTGAATCAGTGAATTATTTGGGTCACAATATTGGCAAACACAGCGTTTTGCCAAAACATAACTTAGTCAAGGCAATAGTGTTGTGTTCCGCTTTAGGGGTCCGTATATAGGTTTTTCTGAATCATGTCCTTATATAGGCACAATTTGCCCTGTCCTTATATAGGCATAGAAACCCTGTCCTTATTTAGGCATTAACCGTGCACTCCAAATACAGGCATGGTCACCGACATCCGTCCACCCTAACGTCACAACGAGTTCTTAGAAACCAGACCCTTAAGCTCGGGAGTTCCCTAGCACAGGACTATTGATTTCTCCAAGAACTCATCTATTATGTATGAACCGTTATACCTTAAGGGTTCATTCCTGACGTCTTCCTATGTCCGACTTCACGTCAATGCTAACATTCCTCGACACCTACCAGGTATAAATATACCTTCCCTTGCCCAAGCAAGTTAGAGGAGACCTTGACTTCAGAGGAGCCCGTATCCCGGCCTGACGCACTGAGAAGACGCTGTCATTCCTGCCCAAAGACGAATCCAGCTTCCAGTGTTCTGACTCCCTTCGCGGGGTGTTAGAGTTCCAAGATCCGACAGGAGATTCCCACCTCTCTCATTCTCAAGGTATGGAGCTGACTAGAACCTAGAGGGACTCTTGGCATACTAGACTCAACACACTCTTAGTCTACCATACTAGAGAATACTCCACCTACTTCTACTCTTCCCTACACCTAGTCTAGGTTAGGTACACTGGGGTAGAACTAGCTTAGAGACGCATCGTATGAGTACTCGCATTTTTAGCTCATGTTATTTATGTATGTGAATATATGCTAAAAGATAATGCTAGAGCAGTATTATTTATTTCTACTGCTTACGCTGTACATTATTTATCTTGCATACTGTCTTGTGATCATAACAGCACATATCTCTTACACGAGAAACAAGACTGTTCAATAAAACCTTTTTTATTGAAACACCCGTCTTTCCTTTCTGTGTAACTCTGCAGAAACTAAGCATGCACGATTGAATGAGTGAAACTGTTGTCTATTGTTTCCACGATTCTGAGATATGTTCCGCTTCTAAAGGGAAACAAAGTTGTCATGTTTTTCGGTTGCCAGAAACTACTCCCTTCTTGTTCTCAATGAGTTTCTAGTGGCCTCTGAACTAGCTGGCACAGGTAATTAAGTTTAATATAATCGATAGGGACATACCGACCTTAGTCCTATGTCAAACCTATAGGTTATATTATTCCAATGCGCAGAGCCTATTAGAGAAATAGGAACTACACTACATGGCGCCCAACGGTTTGGTAAGGCAGTAATTTAATGCTAGATACTGAGTAACTCATTCGTGCTTTTCTCAGAGACCCCTACTCACATACTCCATAAGACGTCCGGAGAGGGTAGGGTTAAATATCCGCCATAACTAAATAGGGAAGCACCCTATATATTAGTTGTTTGGTTTGTTCAACGTTGAAGGATACAGTGTTCCAAAATATTGTGCACCTTATCTTTTGTTTCCTTGAAACTTGTTCTACATTTTTCAAAAAACAAAAATGTCCACCAACGGGACAATAACACCGGGAACGGTGTAGCTGCGGCTGAACCAGTCGTAACAGCTTTTAACTTTACAGGTTTAAATGAAACCGAGGAGGGTGTTATAGACATCCATCCAAACTTAAGAAGAGCCATCACTCTAAAACTTATAAAACATTTATTTATTAATTTATTTGCAAAGTTTTATATAGCGCTGGCTAGACCCGGAGGTATCAGAGCGCTTTACATGAGGATCAGCAAATTACAGGTTACATAATTGCTTCAGTTACAGGTTCCAAGTATAGACATAGGAGAAAGGTAGAGGGAAGGAAACATAATGGGAAGCCGAGGAAAACAATGTCAGATGTCCGGCTGGGTAGGTGACGGCCAAGGGGGTGAACCATGGCCAAACTCCTCTATAGCTGCATAGGACAGCTCCACCGGGCATCGGCCAAGGTTGCTCGGACTCCGCGGTGAGATAAGACAGTAGAAAAAAAAATGAGATTACACAGTAACATAGGTTATTTGCGCGTTGCATAGCAAAGACAAAACGTCTTACGTGGAATGGAAGGGAGAGGGGGAAAGGTAAACAGGGGAAAGGAATGCAGATAGCAACAGGCAGACCAGAGGGGGGAAGGGACTTCAGGGGAAACAAGCAGTCAAAGTGAAAGACAGACAAAACCGTGAAGCACCGTTAAAAACAATGTCCGGCTGGGTAGGTGACGGCCGAGGGGGTGAACCAGGGCCAGACTCCTCTATAGCTGCATAGGACAGCTCCACCGGGCAACGGCCAATGGTACTCGGGTTCAGCGGTAAGTACAAACAGATTCGGTTTTCGCCCATGGGGCATCATCATACTTCAATCGAAGGCATTGGTCCCGGTGTAATTGGGAAACACCCTCCGCCTCGTCCTCTCGCTAGCCCCATGAGAGGAGGGGTGGAAGAGACAGATTATCAGTCCTCAGGGGGCTCGCTCCCAAAAGCGGTAGTCCAATGCTGAGCGCTATCAGTGTTTGATGACCTATGGGGAAGGCAACGATCCCCTCCTACATGGCCTACCACCAAGAGGCGGTAGAGCAGTTTTCGTGATAGAGGCACACGAATCCTTTCAGACAGAGGTATTCTATTCATGGGTCATATTTCCTGAATCAAATTCAGTAACAAAACAGTTTCACTTCTACAAAGAAGATGATCCACCAGAGGAATATATTCCTTTCGAGGATATTGAAATTCCACTAACATACCAGGAGCATCAGCTCTGGTTTAAAGGCGCCCTAAAACATCACAGAAACATTACCAGGCTCTGTCCAATAGGTAGACCAGGAGCAACATGGCCGATTCTAGCCGGCTACACACCTCATCCTGACATTGAAGAGATGTCAGACGAGGAATTACTTACTCAACTTACAGAGTTAATCAAAATCTACAGACAATTGGTCCAATATGTCATGCGGACTTTCACAGTCCAACCACCATTGACACTTCCAAATCAAACTCCCCAACAGGGGAATACATTAAAAATTACACCACAGACTCTATACGCAGTCATGGGGAAAATGCCCACAAAACATGAGCAAATTCCATTCTGGATAGCTCAAAAAATTACTCAAATCGAAGCAGTATTTCCAAATACTAGCCCGTATGAGAAACACAGAATCCTAACCATCTGTTTACCGATGGGGATCACACTACAACTGGAAGACTGCACCACTTGGGGCTCAGTCTTTGCTGCCATCTATACTAAAACACATGGTGTTCCGTCAATTGCGGTAATACCTGATGTCCTGAAACAAATTCAAAACGAATACGGGGCAGAGCCTTCTCTAAATTTAGGTATGAAATTACTGAAAAATTTCGACCAGGTCTCAACAATAATATTATCTAATATTAAAGGGAGGCAGCAGCAGTGGCGATCCGCCAATGATTAAGGGAATTCGATGTTACAGAACACCAAACAGAACTACCCAGAATAATAGAACAATGTTATGCAGAATTAGGCAGAGATAGTTTGGGTGGAAGACCAATGAAGCCAAAACTATCTGAAAGTCCTGAGAAGGACTCTAATAAACAAACTCCTACATCTTCTAAAAAGAAGTGGGAAACTAATAAACAAAATTCAAGCGAGAAACGTTCTCAATCCCGAGGTAGGTCTCCTCAAAAGGAGCCCTCTGAAAGGAGAGTATAACCTCAGGAATAGGGATAATTTGAAAAAGCCTGACAGGTATCAAGATACTGATACACGTTCCTCTCGTACCTTTCCGATCTCGTCACAGACATCGGAAAGAAGAGGACGGTCAGAACATAGAGAAGAGCGCGTAAAATCGAAAGACGACAAACACGTTCCAAAAAACAAATCAAAACCTCAATTCTCAAAGAAGAAGGTAGCAGGTCTGAAAGTCAGACATGCCGAGGATACTGAGAACACAACTCAAGAACGGAGAATGGGCTCAGACAATGCCGGACAGTGCTGCAGAAGTCACAATAGCTCGCCAGAACCTGAAGGAACTTCTGGAGATAGTGGACTTGAATGAGTACATTACAGTTGAGACTGTAGACACCAGGGTTAGTACTCCACAAAAGTTATATGAAATAACACTCCGGATGGAGGGAGACATACCCAGACAGGTGAAAGCACTCTTTTGGGAAAAACTTTCAAGGGGTTATGATATACTTCTAGCGGAGAAAGACTGGCCACCACAATTTGTCAGGGAGTGCCCACATGGCGAGGACATTATTATGCCAGCCTTCTCTAACCATATTCCAATTCATTTAAAATATACTTATGCCAGGCAATGGGCAGTTGCCCAGGCCCCAGCATTATACAAAAATCATGTAGGATGGGATGAGGATTCACCTCACCATAAAATACATCTGAAAAATGAGCCTACTGCACAAAGGCAGTACCCAATAAAGCAAGAAGCTAAAAAACAGGTCAGGGAGATCTTAGATCAACTTGAATACCAGGGGGTGATTGAAACATGCACCTCTTCAATGAACAATCCTTTGTTTCCTGTCTCCAAACCAGACAACACCTATCGTCTAGTTTTGGATTACAGACACTTAAACACTTGTTCTAAAACATTTGCAGTGCAAAATGCACATAGTACAGCATTAATGAATAACATTGTGCGTAAACAATATAAAACCACATTGCAAATCTCAAATGGTTTCTTTTGTCAAAACATAGCACCTGGAAGCAGGTACTTAACAGCTTTCTCAATAATGGGGACCCAGCGTCAATTTTGTCGACTCCCACAAGGGTTCAAAAACAGCCCGGGGTTATTCTCAGCGAGGGTAACGGAGTTACTACAAATTTATGACAATGAGGCATTGTCCTATGTCGATGATATCTATCTGACAGACGATGACCTGGATAAGCACTTGAACAGGGTGAGCACCATTATACTGGGCTTCGCCTCTGAGGGCTACAAATTCAACTTTAGAAAATCCAGAATTGCCCATCTCAATGTCCTGTTTCTAGGATATGAGCTTTCAAGTGAAGGCAAGAGCTTGGCAGCCAACTTTTTAGAAAGGTGTGCGCTGCTCCAACTTCCAAAGACGCTGAAAAATTTACAATCCATACTGGGTTTCCTCAGTTTTGGAAGAACTTACATTCTAAATTACGCAGAAAGGGTTAAACCTCTCTACGCATTAATCAAACCTGATTTTTCAATCAAAAATTGGACACAAGAACACACAGAAATCTTGCGTTCACTCCAAGCTAACATGTTAGCAACAAATCACTTACAAACACGCGTAAGTCAACGCAACTTAGTGATCCGAATAATTTTGGGTCAATGCGGATTCACCTACTTAACATTTAATGAGGGTGAGAAAGTACCAATTGCATACAAATCACATTTGTATACACAAGCAGAAATGCGCTTCACTTCAACAGAAAAAATTCTGACAGCAGTTCAAACTGCTGTAGCAAAAGAAAGAGCTCTAGCCCAAGGGAAACGCATTATTGTCGTAACCCCAGTTCCGGCCTTAGAGGCAGTAACAAAAGCAAGCATTCCAAATGCTAAAGCATTACATCCTAGATGGATACAATGGGTTAATTCTCTTGCTGCAACAGATGTTGAATATGTTTTTGATCCCGATTTAAAAACACAAGCATTCCTGCAATATGAACATGAATGTCCTCTGCCCACTGAGATTCTGCCTCTCGATCAGTACGAATTCATAATTTACACTGACGGATCCGCACAGCCCGCAACAGGGAGTAAGCAAGCTTACAGTGCAGCGTGCGCAATCGTTAAAGGTCGCATGCGCGATGGCAAATTCAGACCTATGGTCACAAAAACCCAGTCTCTAGGAGACTGCACAGCTCAGCGAGCTGAACTACAGGCATTCAAACTGGCACTTGAAAGTACAGATCGAGAATTCCCCACACTAATAGTGTGCGATTCTTTCTACTGTGTGCAGTCGTATAATGAATATATACAAACTTGGCTTGAAAACGGGTTCAAAGATGCAAAAGGTGGCACAATAAAGCATAAAACGCTTTGGGAACAAGTAGTTCAGTTAAAAAGCGAACTACCAAAGGCTCACGTGATCCATACACTGAGTCATCAATGTGATGGCGTTCAAGTTGCAGGGAATTCATTGGCTGATGAAGCCGCAAAGGGGCTGTTCAGACGGCTTCCGTAGCTGCAATCACTCGTTCAAAAACGAAAATAGACAGTGAGATAATGTTGGCTGTCAATGCTATGAGCAAAGGCAGTGGTGCAGCGTTACCAAAAAAGTTTCCACTCAAGTACTCTTATGTAATTGATGCGAACAACGTTACTTTTGCTCGAATCCCTGGAGTGGGGGATAGGGTAATTCCAAACATGGAACGTAGAGCGGCTTTGATTTATGAAACACATCTGGGGGAGGGTCTGTCACATCAAGGGATCTCTAAAACAATATTAACATTAAAAGAGATGTACTGGTGGCCTGGGATGAATACAGAAATACACATATTCATCAATAACTGCATAGACTGTAAATTACAGCGAGAAAGCCACCAGACACCATGCTACGAATGTAGCTGCCCGGCACAGACACCATTGTTAGACAGCATTAGATTATCTATGCACAGGCGTCCTCATGGACAAGTGCAATCCCACAAATACTAAGTCAAGGTTCCTATGGATATGGCCTCAGCGCTCGGCTGACGCTCGAACTGTTATAAAAGATTTGCGAGTCTTTATCGGCACATACGCAATAGGCACACTACATTCTGACCAGGGCCCTGCGTTTAGCTCTCGAGCTTACAAAGAAGCCATGGCCAGTCTGGGCATTGCATTGCGGTACTCCTCTCCATTTCATCCTGAGGGAAATTCTTTTGTGGAAAGGAAAAACCGGGACATAAAGCAGTCTATAACAGCTAGGGTATTAGGTTCGGGTGATGGGTGGGTCAAACATCTTTATGGGGTCCAACGCTCATTAAACAATTTGCCAAGAAGTTCTCTAGGGGGGGTCACTCCATATGAGGTCCTATTTGGGACAAGAATGTGGGTGCCTGATCTGGAATGCAGTGGCACAGTGGTGGAAAATAAACCCTTTGATATCAAAGATCGTTTGGCTGTTTTACAGGACTTAAACAAATTAAGAACGCAACAAAGCAACGTGTTCCTGCAGCCAACCACCACTGGGGAAAAACCGGCGGTCCCAGCAAGGCCTGTCTGGATTCCAAAAGTTGGGGATCTGGTCAGAGAAAAAATTACAGACAAGAAGGAATTTGGACCTTCTTACAGACAACCAGTACCTGTCCTAGCCGTTCAAGGAACAAGAACAGTACTTCTGCCGCCCCTTGCTGGAAAAAAGGAGAAAAGATTTGTGTCCATCGACCTCATCAAACCACAGTATGTGGCCAATACTAAATAGTAGGCCTCGTGGACTCCGACCTAGTAGCAGACGCACTCCTCTCGCTACTATCCAAGAGGTTCAGACTGAAAGACTGATAACCATCGAGAATTCAGCAGTAACAGATGAAGGACTGAGCAACAATGCTATGGAACTCATCCCTCTTGAAACACAAGTAACAGTTCGTCCAAATATACCTGTCTACACCAATGTAACAAGTGTTCAACTGGTACCATCGTTTTCTACAAATCCTGATGCAATTCCAACAATTGACAGAACTGCTTCTGGCTACTTCATTAACTTTGATACGTTTTCCGAGGATCCGAGTGAGCCTGATTCGTCGCCAGCATCAAAAACTTTTAAACAGCAAGTACAAGACTTTTTACATTTTTTGAAAAAGACTTATCTAGTTTCACCATGGACTGAACTTTGGGTTATTTCTGGAATATTTTTCTTCCTGCTTTGGCTAGCTTTGGTTATGACTATGAGCGTGCTTATAAATGGGAGATACATTCATTTGGACATTGAAAGAAAAGAAGTGAACTTACTTTTGAAACCTCACAAATCATCCCATCGTGAAACAAGAGACTTGTCTGCAGTGAACATCACAGCCGTTCCTATACAGGATGGTATAGTGTGGGACAAAACTGATTTTGATATCTTCGGCCCGACGGAACATTTGGACATTCCACATTTATTTAAAATTTAACTAGGTGATTTTGTTTCATCCAGTACCTTTTCTGATGATTGGGACTTTGAAACTGTGAATAATATAATGTTTGACCTAGAAAAATCTGCTGCATTTTCTAATAATGAATATTTAGAGGGTTCATCAGACTATGAACAGCTGTATTGCTATAACCACTATGGTCATCATTTTTTGCATAAATCAGCAACACCTAGAAATGTATTTGTGTTTAACCAATGGGAGCATTGTCCTACACCACCAAAAGGTAGTTCAAAAACATTTGCTAAAAGGTTTCCATATTTTTCAGGATACAATACATCTGATCCAGAAACGTTTTACTATAAAAATATAAACAAAACAGGACTGAAAATTATGTTAACTAATACAAAACAGATTTACTCTGCAGCATTTATTGACCAACTGTCTAGACAGGGTTTCGACTTATGGAAAGACACAATAGACACAAAATCTGTCTGGGGTACTAAAGATTGGCAAGTGCAGGGGATAGAAGCTTTGTTTAGATCCTGTATCGTCCCTCAACAAATAATGTTTTTGAATGACACGGTCCAACAAACGTCTTGCCTTGGGTTAGCCAAGATTAAAGACATGAAAAATCCTTCTGTACCAACACCTGCAAGTGATAACAATACACAGGCAGCGGTTACAGTTGACACCATACTACAACTCAACAGAACAAATCCTGATTGGAGAAAATGGTTGATCTGGCCCACAGACACAAACAACTGTCAAGGGAGATTCCTGAATAAAACACAGGGGTTTACTATTCATAGGCCAGACCCAAGATACGTCCAAAGACAGCATCCAGGGGTAGTAACAACATACAGTGTAGGAAAATTATGCATTGAGTGGCTGCAAAAATCTACACTTCAGGATGTGAAACAACACTTATCTTTACTTAAAGAAGACGCAGACCTTAGCGAATTCTTGCTTGGACCAAGAAAACCGCGTCAAAAACGTTTCATATATGCCGGCATTTATGCTGCTTATAATGAAGCATGGAAGGTGTCACAGATGGAGGCCGGAGAACAAATACGTGAACTTGATCGTATTAACTTAGAGAAAACTCTCTCTGTGGTCGACAATGGGTTAACAACTTTGTCCTCCAGAATTTATTCATTGGACAGTATTGTATCCTCTGCTATCGACATACTGGAACAAGATTTAGCCATGTTACAACAAGGCCAGTCTCAGTTACGTTCTATTATGTTATTAAGCTGGACGCTGCAATCTTTGCGCGCTGGCTATGTGCCTTGGCGTTTTATCAACACGACGGCTCTGTTTGTAGAATACAATCTAACAGATAAACAGATCGAACTGGCAAAAAGGGGAGCTAAGTATACAGTACTGAGCATTGAAAAACTTGAAAAGTTACCGTTCACACTGGCAGAAAAACCAGCTACGGAATGGCTTATTCACGGCAAAATTAGTCTACCTGTGACTACTTTCCAGTTTCAGTATTGCCTTAAACAGATGCAAGCAGGCAAATATGAAAGGTTGGGTAAAGAATACATTAAGACATCCTCGAATTTACCTTACACCTATAGATGTTGGAGTGGGGATCGTGAAGTGTTTCTAAGCGGTACACACTGTGAAAATGCACTAAGCGGTTCACTGATTTGTCAGGACATTTCTTTACACGGGGCTTGTAATGGTTCTGTGGCAAATTTGTCCTGCCACCAGCAGGGTACACCAGCTGCTGTGATTAATCCAACGTTTGGACAACTTTCTAATGGGAGTTACCTCATGTTGAATGATCAGAGTTGCTGTGGCATGTTGCCAGGCATCCCATAGCTAGTAACGGTAAACTCCAGGGTCACTTGCTGTATGCAAGTATTGTTTGCCCCAATAGACACAGTCAGGGAGTCTCTTTTATTCGATTTGATACTTTAAGCAGAATGAAAGCCATGCTTATACAACAATCAGTGCCTTTGACCTCAGCCAAAGAAACCTATGATTTGCAAGTTGCAAGGACTTCGGCTGAGATACAAGCTTTAATTCGTACAAACTGCCCTATACATTTCGTAGAAATGATAGGACGTATCTTTAACATGTCAGATACAAGCGGAATTGTACATGTATTTAAGACCATCTGGTCCGGACTATTAGCACCTTCCAGGCTGTCCTCAGAATCATCCCAAACTTCGCACATTCGGTGTTTGGTGGTGTGCCGTTAATTCTAGCACTTGTTGCAGCAATACTGTTTCTATTCCTCCTAATACACTATGGCAAGCCTCTTCACCAACATCACTCCGAGCGATGTGGAGAGAGCACTGCTTGAACGGAAATGCCGTGAGCGAATAGTACAGCTCTTGGGCATGCCTCGTCTACGGGAACTGAATACAACGTGGTTCCTGTCATTCAGACCAATCTGGCAAGATTGCATCTTACCTGTTCTACGCTGCCTGTTTTGCGGTGAAGAATGCGTGCTAGACATCTGTCTAACACTCCCATCAGTCATGCCAACGGATATCGATACTCTGCTGGACCCGATAACGGCCCACGCTGTGTGTTGCCCCCAAAGGCTTCCAATCCTGATGGCGGCATTCATTGAGATCTCACAGACGCTTCCGGCTGCTGCTGAGGTACGAGATGGATCAATGGGCACACAGGTAACAACGGACGTGAACGTTGCATCTTCTGCTGAAGGCGATGTTTCTCATCTCTGTGCAATTAACATTCTGAACGAGGTGTTCCAACTGTCACCGACTTCGGTGGATGATATTTTGGCTACGGACATAGATGATCTAATGTTTACGCCAGACCCATACACTGACTTTGATTCGGCTCACAGTGTACCAGGGCAACAATGAAATTTGGCCTTCATATTTTTCAAACTTGGAACTTTTCCCAGAATTGAACTTTTTCTTTTTTTTTAATTTCTGAAAGACATGGCAAATGAACAATCTGCTTACAGTAGAACTAGTCTTATAAAACGGACTTCTTTGAATACTTCCAGGGACACATTGTCACCTTACTTGTCTACCATTTCATTTAATTCCAAGATATACAATGGCTTGATTTTAAGAACTTATCGACCATTTCGTCTATATGTATATATTATTGTTTCATTCTCGTTGCATTTTTACTTCTGTTACATGCTTAGAATGGAATCATTGCTTTAAATGTACAGTACCTATTGCATTTCAACAGTTTTGAGCTTCTTTTAAAATGCTTTTAGAAATGTTTTTAGTGATATGTGGTACTCAATTTTATGTTTAGCATTTCAAAATGTTTAGCATTTCGTCTTATCGTTCAATAGAAGATGGAGTGGGTGTTGTGTTCCGCTTTAGGGGTCCGTATTTAGGTTTTCCTGAATCATGTCCTTATATAGGCACAATTCGCCCTGTCCTTATATAGGCATAGAAACCTTGTCCTTATTTAGGCATTAAACGTGCACTCCAAATACAGGCATGGTCACCGACATCCGTCCACCCTAACGTCACAACGAGTTCTTAGAAACCAGACCCTTAAGCTTCGGGAGTTCCCCTAGCACAGGACTATTGATTTCTCCAAGAACTCATCTATTATGTATGAACCGTTATACCTTAAGGGTTCATTCCTGACGTCTTCCTATGTCCGACTTCACGTCAATGCTAACATTTCTCGACACCTACCAGGTATAAATATACCTTCCCTTGCCCAAGCAAGTTAGAGGAGACCTCGACTTCAGAGGAGCCCGTATCCCGGCCTGACGCACTGAGAAGACGCTGTCATTCCTGCACGAAGACGAATCCAGCTTCCAGTGTTCTGACTCCCTTCGCGGGGTGTTAGAGTTCCAAGATCCGGCAGGAGATTCCCACCTCTCTCATTCTCAAGGTATAGAGCTGACTAGAACCTAGAGGGACTCTTGGCATACTAGACTCAACACACTCTTAGTCTACCATACTAGAGAATACTCCACCTACTTCTACTCTTCCCTACACCTAGTCTAGCTTAGGTACACTGGGGTAGAACTAGCTTAGAGACGCATCGTATGAGTACTCGCATTTTTAGCTCATGTTATTTATGTACGTGAATATATGCTAAAAGATAATGCTAGAGCAGTATTATTTATTTCTACTGCTTACGCTGTACATTATTTATCTTGCATACTGTCTTGTGATCATAACAGCACATATCTCTTACACGAGAAACAAGACTGTTCAATAAAACCTTTTTTATTGAAACGCCCGTCTTTCCTTTCTGTGTAACTCTGCAGAAACTAAGCATGCACGATTGAATGAGTGAAACTGTTATCTATTGTTTCCACGATTCTGAGATATGTTCCGCTTCTAAAGGGAAACAAAGTTGTCATGTTTTTCGGTTGCCAGAAACTACTCCCTTCTTGTTCTCAAGGAGTTTCTAGTGGCCTCTGAGCTAGCTGGCACAGGTAATTAAGTTTAATATAATCGATAGGGACATACCGACCTTAGTCCTATGTCAAACCTATAGGTTATATTATTCCAATGCGCAGAGCCTATTAGGGAAATAGGAACTACACTACAATAGAGGATGCTCCGGATCCTCAAAACAAGGATCAACTCAGGTCTTTTCTTGGGTTGGCGGAATATTACGCCAAATTCATTCCTTTGTTTGCAGATGAAATAAACAACATGAGGGGTCTAATGAAAAAGAATCTGCAATTTATTTGGAATAAAGAGTGTGCTCTTGAGTTTGTATCTCTAAAAAAGAAATTGCTTCAGCTCCTGCTTTAGCAACTTCTGATACCCTCTACAACTTAGTCATAATTACTGATGCTAGCAATGTTGGCATTGGTGCTGTTTTAATGCAAGACCAAGAGGGTAAATTGGTCACGATAGCTTTCGCTTCAAGACCACTAAGAGATGCAGAATTCAAGTATTCCACCTTAGAAAAAGAAACATTAGCTTGTTCTTGGGGAATTGAATATTTTCGGAAATATGTTTATGGTACTCAGTTCAAGATAAGATCAGATCATCATCCATTGGTAGAATTATTTACCACTAAAGGTTGTAGTAAGGCCACGCCTAGAATTGCCAGATAGCAGTACAAATTACAAGATTTTCATTTTAAAATTGAATATATCCCTGGTGCCAGAAACATCCTAGTGGATTGTTTATCCAGATTGCCCATAAAAGAAGTTGAAAATTTGAGTATTGTTGATGATGGTTTGGAAAAAGTTGTATCCATTTGTCAAGTGTCTAGTGGTTGTATTAAACAAGACCAATGGGAAGAGGCATGTTGTCAGGATAAAGAAATTCAGGAAGTTATTGAACACAATAAGTCAGGTTGGCCAGAAAAGAAGGATTTAAACAAAGATTTATTATCTTACTTTTACGTTGCAAATGAACTGTCTGAGTTAAATAACTTTTTGTTTCGAGGTGAACAGTTGGTTGTACCCCAGAGTCTTAGACAGGTCATTTTGGACATGGCTCATAAAGATCACCCTGGCATGAGCAGTATGAAAAGAAGAATTCACAGTGAATTTTGGTGGCCAGCCATTGACAAATGCATTGAAGCCAAAGTTAGATCTTGTATTGAGTGTGCAATCAGTGACAAATCTCAGAAGGAAGTCACCTATGATAAAGCTCCTATGTCGAGACCCAATAGAGTGTGGGAAAGAATCTCCTTGGACATTGCAGGTCCCATGTGCTTGTCGAGTACTCAAGTTTTTGCCATAGTTCTGATTGATAAGTTATCTCAATGGCCAGAGGTCAAACTAGTACATCATGTTGACTCTCACACTGTAATACAGTTTCTCAAGGAGGTATTTGAGAAGGAAGGATTTCCCAAATATCGGGTCATGGACAACGGGGTGCAATTGAGGTCTTTGGAAATGAAAGAGTTTTTAGATGAACATGGCATCAGTCATCTACGCACCTCGGTGTACTATCCACAAAGTAATTGCATTGTAGAAAGGTGGATAAGAGTATTGTAATAAGGTTTACAGTTGGCAATATCCAATGGGGAAAATTGTCATCAAGTTCTGAAGGATTTGTTGTGGTGTTACAGGGTTACACCCAGAATGTTGGGAGATGTCTCTCCGTTTGAGAAAATGAGAGGTAGAAAAGCAGTTTGCAACTTAAACCAGATGTGGATGATGGAAATGAAGGCAGAGGTGGATCAAGGTTAAAAAAAAAATTGATCATAGTTGGAGGTTGGGTGACAGGGTGGTGGTCAAGGGTGGACGAAATGGTCATGTACAACTGTTTAAGGTTGGTGATTGGGTCTGAGTAAGGAAAGGAAGGATGGTTAGATCTGGTGAGTCCAAGTTTTCTACACCCATGAAGGTTATCAGAGTGGGACATCAGGGTAGTAGAACTATCTGATGGAAATGTGTGGAGTATGAGTAAGGTGGTTAGAGTACCAATGTGGTTGTGGCCTAAAGGAACCAACTACAATTGTAAAACTGCGGAATCCAGCTACGATTCCAATGACCACCAGAGTGGTGATGTGTTGATTGGGTACCGGGAAAAAAGGATGAAAACTAAACCTGTGTGGAGCAAAGATTATGTCATGTCATGTTAGCGTTTCCTGTTGCATTGCACTGTTGCATTGTGTGTTCTCTTAATTTAAAATATGTAACATTTTTTTAATGCATGATTATTCCACGGATTGCAATCTATGTACTTTCTGTGTTAAAGCTTTATTATCGTTAATTATTATTTATGAAGGGGAATGTGTGGCATCCTGGCCAATGAGGTTGGATGGAATCTGGTGGACCACCTGTTATCCAGATTCCATACAACGACAGTTGGCCCAGGCTTTCTACGAAGCGATCATTCATTTTATCTTTGGTAATAAACCTACCTGAAAAACCACTCTTGGTTCATGTGGTATCTTCATGTATGGAACGCAATAGGAAGGCTACCAAACCACACATTTCTGAAAACTAGACACCAGGGGAGTCCAGCGATGTGTGGCTTACGTGGACCCCCCAACATTTTCCTACCCAGATTCCCTGCAAACCTCAAATTTAGCTAAAAGAAATCACCTTTTCCTTACATTTTTGTGTGCGATTACTGTGTCGGCAAAAATGTCCTACCACCACGCGTTCCCCTTGGTCTCCCGATAAAAATGATACCTCACTCGTGTGTGTGTCGAATGCAGAATCGCCTAAAAACATATTTTGCTTGGAGTTCACTGTGCTATACCCTCAATCCCAATTTTTTGGGCATTCCTAGTGGCAGGCTCTTGG
The DNA here is from genome assembly GCA_963921515.1 of Calotriton arnoldi. Taxonomy (NCBI): domain Eukaryota; kingdom Metazoa; phylum Chordata; class Amphibia; order Caudata; family Salamandridae; genus Calotriton; species Calotriton arnoldi. The sequence continues at coordinate 65,988 of CAWUFW010011373.1, forward strand.
CCCATCCACACAAGTGAGGTATCATTTTACTCGGGAGACTGAGAGGAAGCCTGAGTGGTAGGACATTTGTGCCGGCGTGGTGAATCCAACCAGAAATGTGAGGAAAATGTGATTTTTTTTTACCTAAATCTGAGGTTTGCAGGGGATTCTGAGTAGGAAAACATTGGGGTATCCACGCAAGCCGTACCTCCCTGAACTCCCCCTGTCTAGTTTTCAGAAATGTCTGGGTTTGGTTAACCCTGGGCGGAAAAATCTGCTTCGCTCTCGGAGTTTGCGGATTTTTGGCAACTCTGCGTTCCGTGTAGAATGCGGAGTTACCGAAAACTCCACGCTCCACAACGGAGCGGAGTTTTTTTTTGTTCGCGCGTTCAAAATGTGTTTTCGCGAGGGAGCGACTTACCGGGAGGCCTGCATTCGCCGACGAGATTTCCTATCCTTTCGCATGCGCCACGAGATTTAGTAGCCGGCCGCACGGTCCCGCGAGAGTGTGCGATCGTGAACACGTCATTCGGACGCACCATCGGACATGCCATCGGACTTCCGGCACAAGTTCCGTGAAGATGGCGATGCCGAACACGCAGAATTTGCAAGCTGGAGAAGAATATCTCTCGAGCAGCATAAAACCTTCTCGAAATGATGATTTGGATGAAAAAAACTCCTCAGATTGACATTTGGCTGTACTTTTTGTGCAAGGAGTCCTTTTTCTTTTTTTACTTTTTTTTTAAGAGGAGGGAAGTGCCCCAGAGTCTCCAACTTCCTGTTCCTGTCCAGCAGGCTCCTCCCAGTGCTTTGTCCATGTCCTGTTCACTTTTCATTTGGATTTGGAGCTGGAAGGATCACTCTTTGTGTCTGCTGCATCATATATCATATTGGATTTGAGGACTTTTGGATTTGAGATTTTACAAGTAAGTTGGAAAATTGGTGTTGTTTGTTTGATTGGGGCATTACACCTATATTTTTTGTACTCTTCATCGTTTTTTTGAAATTTATTGTTGTGGGTGGCCTGTAGTTTCAGTAGGGGCCTAGTTGTTTTTCTTTGTATGTAATTTGTCTACTAGTTTTCTTTTATAAAGGAAACATGTCGCAAAGTTCACTAGATTTTCTCCAACTTTTGCAATCAATTTGCAACATTTATTTAATTCACTAGCCCAGTAGTCTGCCAATAGGCCTTTCAGCCAGTAGGCCCAGAGCTACTCATGTGTGCATGAAACAACTGTTTCTTTGGTGTCGGTTGAATTTAACATCATTTAGGACATGGATGGCATTGGATTGAATTGCAAAATGTGTTTTTTTGGGGGTATTTCAATTTTTTCGTGTGTGTTAAATAAATGCCTTTGTTGGATGTGTGTGGTGGTGTGGTTGTTGTGTAACTTGCAAACCTTTTTTAGCCCTGTGGATTTTCGTTTTTGCATGTTGCATTAAAGCTGTGTTGTTTAGCATGCCTCCTCTGTCTGGCCATATAGGCCTGCTTGAGTTCATTGTTTTACAGGCATCCTGTTGTGTGAGTGACCATGTGGCTGGTGGCCATTTTGTGGTGGTAGTTCATGTGCTGCTTTTGCCATAAGCCTGCATGTCTTTTATTTGTTCCTCTTGGCTTACTGCTTCTTGTTGTTGTGGCCTGGCCATGTGGCTGGCGGAAATTTTGTGAAGCCAGCCAGTGTGATTTTGCCATAGGCCTGAAAGCTTTCTTTGTGGTGGCCATGCCTTGCCCTTGTTGTTGTTTTGCATGCATTTTTTTTCTTTTTACCCAGCAAACAAATACAGGACAGTTCACTACATTTTCTAAGACATTTGCAATATTATTGATTACTACTCATGGGTGCATGAAACAACTATTTCTGTGGTGTCTGTTGAATTTAAACATCATTTAGGGCATGGATGGCATTGGATTGAATTGCAAAAATATAGGCCTGCTTGAGTTCATTGTTTTACAGGCCTCCTGCTTGTTGTTGTGTGAGTGACCATGTGGCTAGTGGCCATTTTGTGGTGGTAGTTAGTGTGCTGCTTTTGCAATAGGCCTCCATGTCTTACCTTTGTTCCTCTTGGCTTACTGCTTCCATCCCTATTGCCAGCTACAGCTTCCTGAATGATGCTGCATCCCACTTGATGCACTATCACATTCACAATGCCAAACAGGTTCCATTACATTTGTATTTTTGTTTTTGTTCTTCTTCTTTCCTATCCTTCCTGAGTGTACAAAGTACACCATGAAAGCCCTTGTTGTCGGAGGCCATACGGCAAGATGGCGGCCAGTCGCACGGCTGTGTGAGCTGGTGCTGTATCCTCTCCTGGACAATTCCCCTGATTAAGGTTTTCCAAGCCGCTGGGGTGATGGAAGCTTAAAAACATATTGAGCGACATGCTGCGGGGAGTCTCGCAACTGCAAAATAACCTTACCGGCAGGATATTCTGGTTGTGGTTTGGGTCATCCCCGCACTGCTTTGGGCTTTGTCATCTCCTTCGCCTGTCTGGCTGCTCGTCAGGGATTATGGCCCCGAAGGTGTCGGCGAGGAATTCCACTGCAAAAACTCGAGCCCCCACAGTGCGTGCAGTCAGCCCTGGGAGAACCGCCAGCTCGGGGAAGGAGACGTCCGCGGTCCACGGGGGGCCTGAGACGGCTATTGGAGGTACGGGCAGCAATCAGGCGGCATCTGTCTCTGCTGGAAAGGGAAAACAAACTCTTCCTGCGTTGTTCAAACTGCAAACTGGGAAGGTGAAGACCCCCGTGAGTGCAGGAAGCAATAAGCGGGGGCAGCTGGCGGCATCTAAAATGATTAATACTACGGTCTTGGAGGTGACAGGTGCTGCCTCTACCCCCACCGACCCTGTGTTGATGGCCTCACTCACTGTTGCATTGGAGGATGGCAATCTGCCTCAGAGTGAGCTGAGGTCTCGGGGCTGTACCGGGGCCGATATTACAAATGCTAGGCTGCTGTCCGATGGTAGTGGGGAGCTCCTTGTAGATCGAGGCGGAGTGAATGGGGAACTCCAGTCAATGCTGTCGCTCCTGGGGAATGGAATTATGGGAGTTGTAGTCCCTCAGGTTGAAAGCACTGCTATTTCTATTCCTTCTCAATATACTTCTGGAGTTTCTCCTCACAGTGGTGTGGCGGCAAGCCCAGTGTTGCAATAGGTGGGTTCGAATGGCGTAACTGTGGTAAAAAATAAAAATGTAAAGGAACCTGAAGGGGGAGATACATTTTATTCATTATCTGATCACACTGGCTCGTCAGAGGGTGAAGACCTAGACAGAGACTGGTCAGTTGATGACAGTGATTCTGGTGATTGGCGATCTAATGAAGTACTAAGGGGCGAAGCCTCACGAGGTCCTCATACAGTCCGAAAAGCAATAAAATTGAAAGATCAAGGGGCTTCTCTGCTAAGCAAGGACCCAGGGTCGTCAGCCTCAATGGTTTGGGACTACTCTTTTTCTACACAACCTGGCTCTGTGGGGAGTGCTATAGTTTTGGCTGGAGGCAGTGTGACTGACCCCCTCAGGCTCCTCCTGGAGAGATGACACTCTCAATTATCTATCAGACTATTATGGCGCATCGTGAAGAGACGCGCCAGGAGAGTGTTCGTACGCAGGGCGCATGCCGTAGGATGCAAAACTCTATCCGAAGAGTCGCTAAAACTTGCTCTGACATTGCTGCTAGAATTGTCAAAGCCGAGGAAAGGATTTCTACGTTGGAGGACGATTTGGCAACTCAGAAGGGTCTTACGGATTTGATTAAAATACAAAGGGACGACATGCTCTGGAAATTGACTGATCTTGAAAATAGGGCCAGGAGGAACAATCTGAGGATTTTGGGGGTTCCAGAAGGCAGAGAAGGGTCGGACATTAGACAGTTCGTTGTGGAACTCTTTTCTGAAGCTTTTCCAGATGTTAAGCAATGGGACTGGCAATTGGAAGTGCAACGTGCGCATCGTTTCCCCTTTAAGCAGAGACAGCGGTCTGGGCAGGCTGGTGATAAGCCTCGGGCAATATTAATCTGCTTGAACAACTTTCTGGCTAGGGAGAAGATCTATGACCTAGCTAGGCCAGACAGGAAGAGGGCGGGGAAGGATTGTGAGTTCTTCGTTAGGCCAGATTTTTGTCCGGCAACAGTTGAGCGGAGGTGGCAGCTCCGCCAGCTAATAGCCCCGTTTCAAGCGAAGGGTTCTCAAGCCTTTCTACTCTATCCCTCAAAATTGAAAATAATTCACCAGGGCCAGACTAGATTTTTTTTTTTCGGAAGCTCAGGCAAAGGAGTTTTTGGATGGTATCTAGTTAAACTTTGCTGGTTTTCTTTTTCTTTTCTGCCATCTCAGGGGCTTGGAGGTGAAAAAAAGCGGGGGTTGAACCGATTGGTATTTTGTGCTATTAGTAAAAAAGATTTTTTTGGGTGGGATCCCAATCGGTTTAAATTCTTGGGTTTTGGTAACAAAGGGGGGAAGGGTCTAGGGGAGAGTGGGGGAAGCTAGCTCCTTCCATCACAAGGACCTCGGTCCTGTTGCCGTACAAGAGGGGTGTAGGGGTTGTAGGGGGTGGGGGGGTTGGGGTGTAGGGTGGTTTCAGGGGTTAAGGGTGGAGGTGGGGTGAAGGGGGGGTCACTAAGGTGTTGGTCTTATGCTATAGTCATGGTAATGTTATTAGTAGGGGTTATGGTATGTCAGCATTTATGATTAAAAAAGGCAATGGTTCGCAGTGGAGACTAGTTTTTTTTTATTTTTTTATTGTGTTCAAATGGGCCAGGGTAAATTGCGGTTAAGTTCCTGGAATATTTGTGGCCTAAATGATCCTAAAAAACGGGCTTTGTTTTTCAAAATTGTCCAAACTATGCAATTGGATGTTCTGTGTCTGCAAGAGACGCACATACCTTGGGGTAAGCGGGAGTGCTTGAAAGTCCCTGGTTATGATTTAATTGCCTGCTCTCGACAGTCATCTATGATTAGAGGTGTTGCTATCTTGCTGAGGTGAGGGATTGGGTTTTGTAGAAAGGCCCAAGAGGATAGCTCAGGCAGATGGGCTATAGCTGAAATACTGGTCGAAGGCAGGTTATTATCCAACTGTACCATATATGGCTCAAATGTAGATGATCCAGAAGTGATAAAATGCTTAAATGTAGAATTAGCAGCTTGGTCACATCCAATGCTGGTCTGTGGGGACTTAAATATTAATTTGGCTGGGAATTTTAATCTGGCAAGCGCTCAAAAATATTTTGGTAGGAAACCCAGGGTCTTTAAAGCTCTTCAGACTTTAGTTCAAGAGCATGCATTAATTGATGTCTGGTATAGGCATAATAAAGAAAAAGATGGGTATACATATTACTCTGCCCCCCATAATAAAATGGTTCGGCTGGATTATTTTCTTATGTCAGATCAGGTGGTAGAGTTGGTTTCTATTACAGTATCCCCAAGGATTTTATCTGATCATAACCCACTGGTAGTCGAGTGTCCCTGGGTCCGCCAGGTTAGAGCTCCCAGGACATGGACATTCGAAAGAAAACTGTTGTTTGATCAGGCCTATCGGGATCATATGAGAAAGTGGGTAATCGAATTTTTAAATATCAATAGGAAAACTGCCTCCGATTGCATAGTTTGGGATACATTTAAGGCTGCAGTACGTGGGGAGACCAAGAGTTTCGCAGCCTTTCGATGGAAGACTGCTCAGGAGCAGATAAAGTCCTGTGTTGAGAAGCTTAGGGTGGCAGAATTGGAACTAACGCGGAATATTAAGGAGGGTCTTAATACGGATCAGAATCAGCAAAATGTAGCTGTAATCAAGTCTAAATTGTTGGAATTTTTTGGGCAGGATCTGGCCGCTAAGTATTTGCAATATCGTACAACGATGTATGAATATGGGGAAAATTCAGGTAGAATTCTTGCTAAAAGGCTCCAACAGAAAAGCTTGTTAAATCGAATCACTAGAATTCAGGATCAGCAGGGGGTTATACAGGATACGCAGGAGGGGGTTATGGATGTGTTTCAGAAGTTTTATATCTCGTTATATATGGAAGAAAAGGGCTTTTTTCTGGATATTGGTACCCTCAAAGTTACAGTCGAACAGAATGAGGCTCTTTCTGCTCCAATTATGTGGGAGGAGGTTGAGTTAGCAATAAAATCGCTGGCCAATGGAAAGGCTGCTGGTCCTGATGCTATTCCATTAGAATTCTATGGGGCATTTTGCTCAGAGATTCGTCAGGATATTTTATCAGTCTTTAGGGCAGCACAGGGGGGGGTTATACCGGAATCATGGCGGCAAACCACAATTGTTCTTTTTAAAAAGAAAGATAAACCTGAGCTAGACCCCTCATCTTTTCGTCCTATCTCTTTGATAAATAACGACAATAAAATATATTCTAAAATTTTGGGGCATATTAGCAAGAACATGCGAAAAATATCGCAAACCTTGCTTAGCGCGCCTTTTTATCGCCGGCTATCGCTGGATATTACCACGGAAATAACATGCTATTAGCAAGGTTTATCTCCATTGCGATAAAATATCCAGCGATAGCGGCGAAACCCAGCTTTAACGCGAGAAATCCAGCGATAAAATCCTATCGCTAAATCTGGGGACTTAACCTTACAATCCACCTCCCATTGACTTTCATTGCTAAGTCATGTTTTATCAGTTCTAAAAAACAAGCGCTAATCGGGGTTAGCACGCGTTTTGTTATCGCTTCGCGGGTATTGCTAATAGGCGATAGGTATGTAAGCGACTGTTTTCTGTCGCTTTTAGTTGCGAACGCCTACCTTGCATGTCATTAGCGATAATTATCGCTGACATGCAAGGCGATGTAAAACCCGGCCGCTATCGCCTGAAAGCTGTCGCTAACGCCTGTTAGCGACAGCTTGCTAATAGGGCGTTAAAAATATCGCCGCTTTAGCGGCAAAAAGTCCTGCTAAAGCGGCGATAGAGCCCTTGATAATATGCCCCTTTATCTTCTAGACTTGCAGAGGTTATTACCCCGTTAGTCTCTGTACGCCAGCACGGGTTTATCCCGGGTAGGGATATGGCCGACCATGTTCGGCGGGTTATTGCCATATTGGATTGGGCTCAGGTAACTTCCTCTCCCCTCGGAGTGATCCTGTTGGACGCCGAGAAGGCGTTCGACAGGGTCTCTTGGGGGTTCTTATGGGCGGTGCTCCATTGGAAGGGTTTCAGTACTGAATTTATACAGGCTGTTCAGGCACTGTATATTTCTCCAGCTGCAACACTGCGTATTTCTGGTCAGGAGTCAAGGCCATTTAACATCGGCAGGGGCACCAGACAGGGGTGTCCCTGCTCGCCTCTCCTCTTTGCTCTGTACATTGATCCTTTTCTTAGTAAGATTGAACGTAAATTGGATATTTTGCCGATTAGGGTCAATGGTACAGAGTATAAGACGCTGGCCTACGCGGACGATATTGTTGTGCTAACTAGCGATGTTGGTTCTGCCTTTGCTGCCCTAGAGACTCTTGCTGAGCAATATGGTTTGTTATCAGGGTATAAGCTGAATGTCTCAAAGACTCAGGTTATTCAATCAGCTGCTATGTGCCCTTCTGCTGCTCCGGTGGTCACGGAAGCAATATATCTAGGGGTCAAAATTACCAATTTTGTGGATAATATCCCTGATCTTAATATCCGCCCGGTGATTCAATCTGTACATACTAAGCTGGAAAGATTGGATCATCTGCATCTTTCTTTATATGGTCGTTGTAACGTACTTAAAATGCTGGTTCTTCCAAAGTTCTTGTACTTATTTAGAACTATCCCATTAGAGTTTTCGCAAGTTAGTTTGGCCAGGGTTGATAGGATTTGTTATAGGTTTCTTTGGGGATATCGCCGCTCCCGTAGGGCAGCTAAGTGGATGTGCCTCCCTAGGATTCGCGGGGGTTGGGCGGTCCCAAATTTTTTATTATATTATTGGTCGGCCATGCTGCAACATTTTGGGCTACCGTTGTTGGGAGATAGGGCAGAGGTTCTGTTTTCTAACAGACCTACTATTTATGAGATAGGTCTGGGTGAGGCTGCCAAGGGTATTCTAATGCGAATTCTTGAGCCGAGCTATTTTAAGAAAACAAGGTTTAAAGTTATTGGGGCTATGTTTTCAGTCTGGCGGAAAATATCGCCGCTTTAGCGGCAAAAAGTCCTGCTAAAGCGGCGATAGAGCCCTTGATAATATGCCCCTTTATCTTCTAGACTTGCAGAGGTTATTACCCCGTTAGTCTCTGTACGCCAGCACAGGTTTATCCCGGGTAGGGATACGGCCGACCATGTTCGGCGGGTTATTGCCATATTGGATTGGGCTCAGGTAACTTCCTCTCCCCTCGGAGTGATCCTGTTGGACGCCGAGAAGGCGTTTGACAGGGTCTCTTGGGGGTTCTTATGGGCGGTGCTCCATTGGAAGGGTTTCAGTACTGAATTTATACAGGCTGTTCAGGCACTGTATATTTCTCCAGCTGCAACACTGCGTATTTCTGGTCAGGAGTCAAGGCCATTTAACATCAGCAGGGGCACCAGTCAGGGGTGTCCCTGCTCGCCTCTCCTCTTTGCTCTGTACATTGATCCTTTTCTTAGTAAGATTGAACGTAAATTGGATATTTTGCCGATTAGGGTCAATGGTACAGAGTATAAGACGCTGGCCTACGCGGACGATATTGTTGTGCTAACTAGCGATGTTGGTTCTGCCTTTGCTGCCCTAGAGACTCTTGCTGAGCAATATGGTTTGTTATCAGGGTATAAGCTGAATGTCTCAAAGACTCAGGTTATTCAATCAGCTGCTATGTGCCCTTCTGCTGCTCCGGTGGTCATGGAAGCAATATATCTAGGGGTCAAAATTACCAATTTTGTGGATAATATCCCTGATCTTAATATCCGCCCGGTGATTCAATCTGTACATACTAAGCTGGAAAGATTGGATCATCTGCATCTTTCTTTATATGGTCGTTGTAACGTACTTAAAATGCTGGTTCTTCCAAAGTTCTTGTACTTATTTAGAACTATCCCATTAGAGTTTTCGCAAGTTAGTTTGGCCAGGGTTGATAGGATTTGTTATAGGTTTCTTTGGGGATATCGCCGCTCCCGTAGGGCAGCTAAGTGGATGTGCCTCCCTAGGATTCACGGGGGTTGGGCGGTCCCAAATTTTTTATTATATTATTGGTCGGCCATGCTGCAACATTTTGGGCTACCGTTGTTGGGAGATAGGGCAGAGGTTCTGTTTTCTAACAGACCTACTATTTATGAGATAGGTCTGGGTGAGGCTGCCAAGGGTATTCTAATGCGAATTCTTGAGCCGAGCTATTTTAAGAAAACAAGGTTTAAAGTTATTGGGGCTATGTTTTCAGTCTGGCGGAAAATTCGGCGCAAATGGTTAATTTCGAATATTAATTTTTATACGTCCTTTAAAGCTGTCCGAGTTTTGCCTCCTATTTTTCAGGATCAGTTCATTTTTAGATGGCAGTTATTGGGTTTGCGGGATATAGGCGACTTAGGTTCTGGTGGGCAGTTGGCTTCTTTTTTAAGAGATAAGTTCCATTTAAATATTCACGACTTTTTTAAATACCTCCAGATTAGAAGTTTTATTGATAAACATCAACGTGATACTCCTACAATGTTTGATAAGCTCACCATAATTGAACTAATTCAAAGGAGGGCTAGAATAGGTATAATCTATCAATATCTGCTATCGGATTTTTCGGATGACCTTGATTTACAGAATTCTAAGTGGGAGTGTAAATTGGGTAAGACTGGGGTGGATATAAGGCCTGCATTGGAATTAGCAAGCTATGTCTTAGTTTCTGGCAGTTTACGGACTCAAAGCTATATGGCAATGTTCGACCTATACTATACACCGGCGAAAATTGCAAAGTGGGGGGGCCGGAGGGGTGATTGTTGTGCTAGGTGTGGGCTCCAAGCAGCTGATGCTGTACATATGTTTTACTCCTGTTCAAGACTAGGGCAATTTCTGTATGAAGTGGAGTGTTTTCTAAATTCGATGCTTAATATCCCGGTCACCATCTCTTCAGAGATGGTAATAATGGGGCGTGAAGGCACTGTGATGGTTGAAAGGACGAGATATACCTCTGCTTTTTTGTTTGTAGTGATGGCTATGATTCGCCTATGTATCACTTCACAATGGCTAAGCCCTGAAGCCCCTACGTTCTTTAATTGGAGAGCTAGGATGCTAGCTCTATATAATTTGGAGTCTTCAGTCTTTTTATTAAGGGGGAGAAGGCGGCGGGAGCTAGCCTCTAAGGTTTGGGCCCCGCTAGAGGAATGGCTAAAGCAATGACCTTCAGTTTTGTCTGATGTGTCTAATTTCTTCCTTTTTTTTTCTCTCTTTTCTTTATTAGCTTTTTTTTCCTCTCCACTGCGTGTCTCATGTGCCTGGTTTTTGTATATCACTATTTGTATTGGCTTTGTATGTTTTTGTAAATATGGCTTATCATGACTTGTTTTGTTTCTCAAAATAAAAAAAAGACAAAAAAAAAAAAAAAAAGAAAGCCCTTGTTGTCAAAGTCTCACAAATGGCTACACTGTTGTTATGTTTTTTTAATAACTGAGTTAATACAATTTAATAATATTAATAATAATAACACTAACAAGTGTGACCACACACTAAGTTATATATTATATTTGTTTGTTTGTACTAGTAGTAAATTGAACCACAACAATAAATGCCACGTTTCACTGATGTTCTTCTTGCTTCTTTGCATTTAGATGCACAAAAGAGGATGAGGCGTCACCACCCATTGTACTGCCAGACAGAAGTCCTGCTGCGCACGACGTCACGTGACGTGTGACCACAGACATCTCTTCAACTTGTGCCACTGTGTGCTGCTGACATCTGAAGAAGATGGCCCCAAAGAAAGGTACCAGGTCCTCCAGTACCAAGAAAGTTGCCAGTGAGAAGAAGAAGGAAGTGCCACTTACCACTTCTGGTGTGCTGACCAAGATCTTTTTTGGGAAACCAAAAATTGCGCCTGTAGCAGCGGTGTCTGGGGATCAAGCTGGGAGCAGCACCCCCACATCAGTGGACCCAACCCACCAACCTAGGCCCAAGCCCATGTCTGTCGCAGAGGCAGCCAGTCTCATCACGACAACACCAACGAGCAGCGATGTTGAAATTGACTTATCGTTATCGCAAAGTAGCACCCAATCAACACAGGAAACTCAGATTAGTGGACAGCAACAGCCGCAACCACCGCCCACAATAGTAGTTGTTCCTCCCAAAGTAGGGGCAGTTCAGGAAATTGAGCTTCCTGCAGAGGAAGAAGAGCAAGCTACTCTTTCAGAAGATCCATTGTCTTCCAGATCCCGAGCAAGGAAAAGGAGGGTTAGTCCATCGAGTTCTTCTGCAAGCCCCCCTTCTGATGATCTGGATGCCACTTGGAAGCCACCACCTCAGTCTGAGAGTGAGAGATGCCACGAGACAAGGCTAGGGAAAAGGAAGGTTCCAGAAAGCCCTAGAGTTATGGAGGTAGATGTAGAAGAGGAGGATGATGAGGAGCTAGTCATCATGGACATCAGTCCCGCCCCAGTGGAGAGTGAGACCGACATTACCCCATCCCAAATTGCTGTGAGGTATGTGGCAGGGATACCACCAACACAGGTAACACCAACACCACCTCCACCAGCTTCCATATTTGCATTTGCAAAGGCCCGGCAGCGAACTACATCCAGCACAACCACCTCAGTAGAATTAGATAGTGGTAGTGCACAGAGTCAAATTCCACGCCCACCCTCCAGTTCATCCGGCATTGCAAGTGGCACCTCCAGCAGCTCCAGAAAGTTCACCTCCCCAGTTTGGGACTTCTTTTCGGTTAGCAGTAAGGAGGAGAACGTTGCTATATGCTCCATTTATAAACAAGGGGGTATATCCACAAGAACGTGTGATAACTACCGCAAGAGTAGCGTAACGCAACTTTCAATATCGCAGCCCATCGCAGGAAAATATCCACGTGTCAACGTGGAATTCACAACAAGGCGGTACCATGCGATAGCCACTAGATAACGCGTCAAATGTCAGTGTCAAAATCAACGCCACGCCGAAAAAATGCGAAACGCGAGAAATCATGCGATGAGGCCAATCGCGGTACAGAAATCAGCGAACACCAGCCACAGGCCTGTAATTCCCACGCGGCCGGCGGGAAAAAGCACCGTAAAAGAAAGAAAAAAAAAGAGCCCAAAAACAATTCAAACTGCGTAGCAACATGGATGCACCCGGATCGAGTGCAGAGGACAAGCCGAACACCACAAGCCCTATGGAGGACCAGCCAGGAACCCCGCCTTCGGGGAAGGGCAAGGACAAGAGGAAGACCGGGTACAGTCCGCAGGAAGACCAGATCATCGTCACGGAGCTGACCGAACACCATCAACAACTGTTCGCCACCTCCACTGCGGCACTGGCAACCCAAACCCAAATATGGCAGGCCATCCTCACCAAGGTCAATGCAGTCGGAGTGTCCAGGAGGTCACTGGAGGAGGTCAAGAGGCGCTGGCATGTATCTGAAAAGGCAGACCAAACATGAGCTCGCCGCCAACAGGGAGGCAGCAACGGCGACTGGAGGTGGGAGTCCTGCGACACAGGAGGAGCTGGAGCAAATGGTGGCCACAGTCAGCAGTGAGGAGACGGTGGCAGGATTGGGGGCCTGGACACAGCACGATACGACCTGACCCAACAGCAACAGGGTGAGTAACCACTAGGGACTGGGGGACGGGGGAGATGGGCACAATGGCACACATGCACAATTACGCAGCACACAGCACACCCACAATGACCCTGGAACATGTCCCTGAATGCCTTGGCACACTGCAGCACACATAGAAACACCAAGTAGGCCCCCATCCACAATGTGCACAGAGGGCCCCCCCTATCACCAATATCACAACCGACCCGTGCACATGTGCTGAATCCAGCAAAGCAGCTGCTCCGTGACCCACACTGACTATGCAAGTAACACTGCATGTCCGATAGCACGGCAGCTGCCCCAAAAAAACGGCATGGCCCACGAAGCGACAAGGAGGTAGCCAAGTGTGGATCACATCCGTAAAGGAGCAGGTCACACTCTGACGTGTCCACGTGCACCCACAACCCATGCCTCACAATACACGCAGCAGACGAACAATGCACCAGGCCACAAAAACAGTCCGCGAGCACACATGACCCAAGTCAAAAGCAAATCAGGCCCCGAAAAGCACACAATTCAAAGGCACCCCGCCTCAAAGGGAGAAGGCTACACGAAATCAGAGCTGCAGGGGCAACTCACCCACAATGCAGCACACACACATAGCAATCACAGAACATCAGCAATGAAGGCAATGTGGTACAAAGTGCAACACCAGCACCACATGCCAGAGCCCACAACAGGTTCCGCTCGTGCGTAGTAACTGTCCACCCACATCTGGCATTGCCTGACACTGTGTGATGATAATGTGCGGGTACTACCACACATCCGTCATGTAGTCGAAAAACACACTGACTGCCATCAAATAGCCAGCACCCCCAAACAGTCACAATGTACATTGGCATGCAGTCTGAATGTATACATCTGCAAATCATCACCATACATGTGAAACTCTGTTAACCTGCATCTCCCCTTTACATTGCAGAGGGACAAACAACACCCCTGCAGAGCACACCACACATCCCACCATTGATGATGAAGAGGACAACCTGCACACCTGTCAAGACACCCTCCAACGCATGTTGGACAGCCTCTGCACCCCACCCCCAGGAGCAGGCCAGGCCAGCTGCCTCGAGGTGACCCCACCACCTGCACAGACCACACAGCAGGAAACACACACCACCACGGCTGTCTCCCAGGACCACCCCGACCAATACATGGAATTCCAACGGCGTGTGTTGGTTTGCCAGGTGGAGTTGGCTCATCAGCTGCGGGTGGGTTTCGAGCTCGTGGCAGCCAAACTCAATGCCATACGTGGGTGTCTGAGTCCCATCAGGGACCACGTACAGTCCCTATCGGACACCCCCTGTACGCACCATGCTCCGCCACAGACCTTGGCTAACCTTGCTGGTGCCATGAGCCTAATACAAGCACTGTCTGGTCAGACAGGCACCAGCCATGACAGCACAGAGTTGGCATAGATGCGGAGGGCAATGGACACCATGGAGCAGATGCAGGCTGGAAGGATGTCCGCCACGGCTGGACACCAGTGAGCAGTGGCTGGGAACAGCAACGCCCTGCAGTACTCCAACTTGCCATTGCTGCCACTGAGCCCTTCCCAGATGACTGCAGCGGGAACATCGACACACACAGCTCCGACCCCTGATGTGTCCGTGTAACACTGATGCTGCCCCATCACCTACGCAGTCTGATGTGTCAGGGGCACACAGCGATGCAGCCATCACCCCGCCACACACACCGGACACACCGGACACAGAACCCGTATCAGGGGAGTGAGAAGGGGATGGGAACTACTGTGTGAGGAAGGAGGCAGTAGCATCCATCACCGCCATATGGCCTGTCCCTGCCTGGTCATGACCTATGCGTCATGTCCTGGGAAATACCTCCTACTGACCTCCGGAACACCCTGCGACATTCACCCGGACCCCGACACGGACTGACATTTCTGCACCGCTGGCCAATCCCTTAGCAATCCTGCTGCGGACTGCACTCTCCCTCTTCCCAATCACTGTGGACTCCCCAAAGGACTCTGGTTGGCCCACCACTGGGCTTCCATGTGATGTGGGCTTGGATAGCCAGGTACAGCTCCAGCTCCGTCAATCACCTGAATGTGAATAAAACATTCTTAATCACACAGATGTGTCATCACTATGTTCACTCACGTATGGAAGTATGGCTGGATGTGGGGAGGATGATTGCACATGAAGGTGCACCCTGGTAACTGACATCTATGCGCATTTCTATCCCTGAGACACATGGCCAATTGGATGACTGGGAAGGTGAGTACTAGCTGTGTCCTCATTGCATATCAACAGCAATCTCACAACACCCCAATGTAGGCACATGTCCATGTGTTGAATAGGGCCGTGTGTAGGAGTGACCAAAACGGTGGCAGGCCAGGAGTGGTATCCCGCACCACGTGTGACAGCAGAACTTCATGTCGCAGACCGACTTACACACATTTGTGTGGACACACTCTGTTGTGATATATGACATTGCTCCACATGGTCAGAGGTTGGACACCATACACACATAGCTGGAGTCATGTAAGTGCACATGTCGTCCAGCACCTATCCGAAAACAATGTCTGGCTCACAGAGGCGGAGCTTGCCAAAGGGACACACCCCCATTGCACATGCGTCAGTCAGTTCCTCCCTGTGTTGGGACGAGGCTCATTGTGGCACACGAGTGGACAATTTAAACAACACACCTCACAGTTAGACACCAGTGGAGTGGCATAGGCTTTATTGGCATGTGTGTGTCAGTACGGACGAGGCAACGGCCACAACAGGCAGGGACATGCTTAAGACACTTACACGCAGCATGGGTACATGTCGAGATTCAGTTGATGGTGGGGCTGAAATGGACAACATTCATCACGGATGGCAACGCTCACAGCCCACCTTGCCTTGCTGGATGAGTCATGTGTGTTTTGGCGTCTGCACATTGCCCCGTGTGAGGGGGCACGACTCACTGCATGTAGGGTCTGCATGGTGCTCTGCCTCTGGGGTGCGCCGATTGTCTGCTCTGCCGACAGTGATCAGGTGTGAGGGTCCGACAGGTTCACATGTCGTGCTACATTGCCATGTGTGTGCTCTCACCCAGCAGTGTGTCCGAATTGGCAACGTTGACAGACGACGCTGTGTTGCTCCGACCATGGACCTGCGTCACCTTGCACAGGTGTGTGCATACACGCGTTATTCCACGCACATGCATCCAGAGCCCGACCGAAGGCAGACGTGTCCTCTGTTGTGGTGGGATATGTGAGCAATCCCCACGATGCAACAAGTTGTTGGGCCATGTGCTGTGGGTGGCAATCGGATGTGGCTGCAGGAACATAGTTACTCGTCCATGAATGCCCGTGCAGCTTCATGTGCAATGTGTTCCAATAGTACGTCGTTGTCGTGTTCAAGGAACACCAGGGTGAGCCAATCCATTAGGTGGTCCGGGCAGGTGTGCTCAGCCCACGCCGTCTCACCGATCCGCAACACAGCCCAATAGGGGAGCGCCTCGATGTCGTCACTGCACACGAGAAATTGTGCAATCTCCCATGCACAACTACCAACACATACGCAGTATGTCAAGGCATCCCATGCACAGCTGCCTCTGTTACACTCCTGTTCGTGATACAACAGGGGGCGCAGACACAGGTCATAGTCCAATTCATCAACAGTTGTATTGGATAGGCAGACATCCATGGGACACTCGAATGTGCATGTTCGGCAGTGGAACCAGGGCTGGACGCAGGTGACATGGGCAATGCGGAAGCTGAGCCTGTAACTGATCCGCAGCACTGCCAGTGGCAGTGCGCCCAGTAAATGCAGCATACGTGCACGGTACTGTTCCACGTGACGGGGGTTGTGCAGGTGCCCGGTATGGTCTGCCATTGCATTGGTGCGACTCGTGAACAGGCATTCCTCTGGACTGCGGCAGTTGTGTGGAGGATATGCCACAGCTCTGAGCAATGATTCGTATGTGTGTGCAACGTTGTGGGTTATGGGTTGCTGTTTCCGTGAGTGTCAAGGGCATCCCATGCGGGGGTACCACAGGCAGGAGCTTCTATGTGTGGGCTGTGGATGAGTCGGATGGTTCATTTGTGGAATGCGTGGTGTGGGAGTCGTCCCCATTTGCCATTGCATCTCTATCAGGGTGTTCCAGGCGCGTTCTGGACCAAGGTCAGAGGTGCAGGTGTCCTCCAACATTCTGCATTGGGACAATGGTGCATTCATCCCTGATGTTTGTCTGACTACTACTTTCGTTTTCGGAATGTGATGTGGGTTTGGCGCTGAGATTGGGACACGGCCTTGGGCTCATGGTGTACGGATGGCGATGCACACACACATGTTGGCATGTGGAGCCAGGTGCCCGAGCAGCCTTGCGCTGCTTCTGCTATCTCACTCCGTCTCTCTCCCTCGCTCTCTCCCTCTCTTTCCTTTGTTGGGCGCATGGCACACCTTCTTCTCTTGGATTTGGTCTTCCAGGCTGTGTGCTACAGATTGTCCAGTGAGGAGCAGCTAGGACTCATCCTAAGGGTTGTTTCTGCTTTTGTTTGCATGGTGTTTTGTGTTGGTGATTGCATTGCTGTATGACTGATTCTCCATTTTCTGGCCACGCATGTATGTTTATTTTCCTGCTTGTGAGACATCAGGCAAAATGTTTGTTTTGGGATTCATGGTGTTGGTGTGCAATTTCTTAGTCCGGGGTTGGGGGTGATCCCGGGGGGGGGTGTTCCGGGTGTGGGATGGGGTCCTGGGGTGGTGGCGGTGGGTGTTGTGGCCCTCTTGGGTGTCCGGGCCGCATGATGAGTTGCTCCATGGCATCTGTTGCCCTTCGGATGTGGTCCAGGGCTGTGCTCCCTTTTGTGGTGCTGGCTGCCGTCCGACTTTACACCAGGTCAGAGCAGGTGTAGATTTCCTGGTGCTAACGCGCCTTATCGCCTGTTTTGTGTTTTTATCGCGGATGTGGCTGGTCGTTGTGAATGTTGAGATGTGCTGTTGTCTCTGCTTTTGTCACGGGAATGCCTACTCTGCATCTCATTAGCGATATTTCCGAGGGTCCTCTGTGGCGATGTTTTTTGCGGCTGCTATCGCGGGTAAACTGGTGCTGTGGGCTGTTAACACCGGCTTGTGAATGGGGGGGTAAATTTATCACGACTTTGGCTGCGATAAAGTGCCGTTAATTCGGTGATGGCTCCTTGTGAAGATGCCCCAAGGTGTTAGTCGGGGTAAGCTTGGTACAAACTATGGTACCGGAGGCCAAACAACCCATCTGAAAACACACCACTTGATCCAGTGGGAGGAACACCTAAAATTCCAAAAATGTAAAACTGCACCCATTGCTGTTGGTGGTGATGAAGAAGTAGACGATATGATCGCGGTCGAAGGTGAACAAGAGGGAGACATTTTCTCTGGAACACAAAGTAGCCCAGTCCCCAGCAGTGCAGTGGTACCGCCCACATCCTCATCAGCCTCAGCAACATCTCAGTGGCACAAGAGTAAGAGTCAGGCTGAGAGTGAGACACCAAGGCAACAGAGTACCGAAACGAAAAAAAGTGTGGCGTTGAGCCTAACAACATCTGGCGTCAAGAAGTAACCTGCATCAGTGGCACCAGAAAGGAAAAAAATCCAGCCTACCATTCTCAGCATGTTTAGGTCGGAGGGGCAGTAGGAACGCAACCACCCAGTGGCACGTTTGTACAATGCGGAGCTGACAAAAATGTTAGCGCTGGACCTTCTCCCTTTTTCTTTTGTGGAAGGGGTGGGTTTTCTCGAATTTGTGACAGCCATCTGCCCAAAATGGAAGGTTCCCAGCCGGTCCTATTTTGCCAGAGTTGCTGTTCCAGCACTACATCACGACGTGCTGGAATTGTTTGGACAAGCTTTGCGGCAGAGTGCTGTTCACAGTATCCACATGACAACAGAAATGTGGACCAGTTGCCAAGCCACTGATTACATGTGCATCACTGTACAGTGGATCTCTTTTGTGGGGGTTAGAGAAAAGATATCTGCAGGTGTTGACACTGCTGAGATTTTTAATGCCACTCGGAAACATGCAACTGTAGCCATGTTCGCCATGGAGAAATCTCATACTGCTGCAAACATTTTGGAAGAGTTTAACAGCAAGGTCTTTGAATGGCTGCACCCAAGAGGACTTAACATTGGTTTTGTTGCCACGGACAATGGCAGTAATATAGTTAAGACCATGGGCAATGGTGGCTATTTCAGGGTCCTGTGTTTGGCGCACTGCATTAACATCATTGTTCAAGACTTTCTGAAAAAAGAATACCGAGTCAGCAACTTACTGACCACCTGCAGAAGAATATGCACACATTTCAGCCATTCTTTTAAATCCCGGAAGCAGCTGAGGATCATTCAACGTGAGTATAGAGTGCCAGTTAAAGCACTCATCCAGGAGGTGCCAACACGTTGGAACTCAACTTATTACATGCTTGACAGAGATAAAACTTCCTTTTGAGCTCTTCACACGTGAAGTCAGCAAGGAGGACTGTACTATGGGCCAAGCTATCCCATTGTTGCACATGCTACAGGAACAGCTGAAGGGGGTGTCTGCAATGTACACAGGTGTGGAGGAAAAAAAAGAAGCATATGAGTTGGTGGAGAGCTTATCCCTTCACTTAGCTGAAAATACAAGGGTGCAAACTGAGATTGTGTCATTCAACCATTACATTTCTGCCACAATTCTGGATCCGTGGTACAAAGCAGTACTGAACACTAACACATTAATTCCTTTTTCACAAGTGGATGTTGCCAAGTACAAAACTTGGATAGCTGCGGTAGCCAGTCGCTTTGAAAAAGACCATCTGGAAATTAGAGGCACGCTACTCCAGCCCACAATAAGTACTGCAGGGCAGCCGGCGTCAAGTTCAACTTCAGAGCCTGAGGGCAGTGCGGTTGGCTCACTGCAGTCAAAACCACCAACATCAATAACAGCAAGAACGGGATCATCAGCCCCAGTAAAATCGACAAAGGAATGATTTCTACAGCAAGGGCTTGTTAGGTCCAGTGCTGATGCAAATGCAAAGGCAAAAGAGGCCGGGCAAAGCGGTGCACCCCTGAGCATTGAGCGGATGGTCCAAGCCTATCTGGATGACCTAACAGAGGTCTACATTAATCAAAACCCATTGCTGTATTGGTATGGGAAATGTCGCCATTGGCCAGTGCTCAGCAGGCTGGCGATAAACTAACTGGCTTGCCCTGACGCAAGTGTCTCTTCTGAGCGTGTTTTCAGTGCTGCTGGTGCCATTGTAAAAGTGAAAAGGACCAATCTCTCGCCCCAAAATGTGGAGAGGTTAACCATGATCAAAATGAATCAGCACTTTATACCACCGGATTACACCATACCTGAAGCACAGCAGGAAGAGGAGGACAGTGACTTAGGTGACGGAAGTAGTGTGGTAGATGACCTACTTCTGGGTGAACCACCAGAGTTTGAGGATGAGCTCTACTTCCCTGACAACTAGACTTAAAACTTGTTACTTTCTTTCTTCCTTATTTACTTTTATTTTTTGTGTGTGTCTCTGTCTTTCTGGTTCGAATCACAACAAATCCATCACCACCGTCTTGTCTTTTTATTGCCGTATTGGAGTTGCAACTGTGTGCATTTATTAAAGAAGTCCACTCCTCCGAGTCCTGCTTCATCCATCCTGACTCGCCCTAAATCCATTTCCCTCAAGCCAGACATTGGATGGAGAATAGTACAAGAAATGTGTGCCTGCCTCGTCGAGTCCCTCCAAAAGAACTTGACTATAGCTATCCTCCTTTCTGAGCCGAGAGGGATTGCCCCAAGATGAGAACAGGTAATGATGGCATGCATTGGACGCTGACTCTGAGTGATTGGTGTTTGTGTTGTTGTTGTTGTGCATGAAGTGTACTAGTATTTAATCTACACACTAAAAGTGACTCAAGTCAATGTTTCCCTTCTTGTTGTTTAGTAACAAAATTGTACTTCTACTGCAGGGCGATCCATTGCATTTTTTAATATGGAATCTGGACTCACTCGGTACACTACAGACTGAGTTGGACACCATGATGATGATGACCACATACTATACTCTTCGCAGTCAGTCAGTAGGATCGGAGATGATTGATGGAATAACTCGGGGCGTTTCATGAAGTGGCATAAAAGGTAAACAAATCAACAACAACCACAGCAGACCTACATATATGTGTAGTGGTGGAGTCGAGTGTAGTGGCATGACTGACAGCGGTGCATTGATTTAGTAACTTAATTTGGAAAATTCTATGTTGCTGTATATGTGTGCTCTGTCTGGCTCAGTCAAAATCTAAGCTAAGTGGAGGTTGGGTGGGTGCTGTGGGCCTGCTCTGTCGTGTTGTTGTTGTAGCCTGGTTAATGCTGGAAACAGAGTAGACAGGATTTAGCCATGCCGCCTCTGAAAGTGTTCTTGTTGCACTCATCCGTAATTTATGCATTTTTTTCTCCTTGATTTTTCAATATCCCTTTTGTTTTTCCATCCCACCTCTCCCCAAAGAAACGGGTCTGACACTTGCTCAGGACGCCCAAAGGTAAGTTTTATTCACCACTTGGAAGATGATATTCGTGCATCACCACAGGGAAAACACCTGGCAGACGCGTTTCGGCGAATGCCTTCTTCATTGCCAGCTTTGTATTCACCAGTTTGTTTTTCGCGGGCTTTAAATGCTGCTAGATGAAATCCTATTGGAGCTCTGTCATCCAATCATAGAGAGCTGACTGCATATTCTCTATTCACAGTTAAAAATTCAAAGCCCCCAATGTGTGACGATAATGTCCAAAATCTCCCAAGCAGAGCATGTAGGCGATACCTCTCTTCGAACATAAGTTCAGTAACCAGTTCGTGCATATAATAATGCCCTGACTTTGTCAGCTGTAAGGCCGTCTACTCACTGCTGCGGCGAGATCAATGGCGGTAAGTCTGCGTCTGCCAGGTGTTTTCCCTGTGGTGATACACGAATATCATCTTCCAAGTGGTGAATAAAACTTACATTTGGGCGTCCTGAGCAAGTGTCAGACCCGTTTATTTGTGGGGAGGCGGGATTGGAGTTCGATATATATATATATTCACTGAAAAAACCATAGGTTTCAGGGACGTTATAGTTACAAATTAGCATTTAAAAACCTTTGAAATTCACTGAAAAAACCATAGGTTTTAGGGACAGTTATAGTTAGTTGGACATTGCACTCGTACAAAACCCGTGAAATTCCCCCGTTATAGTTAGTCCAGCTAACTATAACTCGCGCCCCGCAATGCACTGCTGATGACATCACATATTACATCACTCATGACATGGTCAGTGACATCACTGATGACATCACTGATGACATCTCAAATGACATCACTGATGACATCACTGATGACATCATCCAGTGACTGTGTGTTTCTGTAAAGTTTAAATATTTTTAATATATATAGGAAAAGACGTATTGAAGAATGAGTGGGTGTGTAAGTGTCTGTATGGATGATTTAGTAGGTGCGTGGCTGACTCTATAAGTGAGTGATTTAACGTATCTTACTGAATGCATGGGTTAGTGACTAAACTGGGTGAATGTCTGTATCCGTCTGTCTGTTGCTGTGTAAATGGCTGCATGTGTTTGTGAATAGCTACATGAGTGTCTATATGAGTTATTGAATGCTTGTCTGAGTATCTGTATGGGTGCCTGAGTGTTTGTGTGGGAGGGGTGTGTGCAACTCTGTGCATAGATGTGTGAGTGGGTGATTCACTGGGTGGATGGTTTCAAGAGTGCAACTGTGATAGACTGTGTGGGTGGGTAAGTGTGTGTAAGAGTGTGTTAGTGAGTGAATGTATGTCCCAGTGGTACATGTGTGAGTAACTACATATGTGAAAGGCAGTATATATGTGTGTTGGAGTATATAAATAGCTATAAGCTGAGAGTGAGTGATTGTGATAGTGGCTGTATGGATGAGTGTGTGCTTGTATCAGTGATTGTATAAGAGCGTAAGAATGTGCTACTATTTGTATGAGTAAGTGAGCTGGTGTGTGTATAACTGTATAGGTGAGTAAATGGTAGTGTGTTTAATTATTTGCATGACTGACTAGGTGTGTGAGTACCTCTATGGATGAGTGGCGGTGTTTGAGTGTCTATATAGGAGTATGAGTGCATATGATAGTCCTGTACTGAGTGACCATAAGTATGAGTGACTGTACGGGTGAGTGAGTGGATGTGTGCGTAGACCTAAGAATCAGTGAGTGGGTATGTAGTTATTGGTGTTGGAGTGTCTATGGTTTTGCGAATGGCAGTCTGTAATTTAGAGTGGGTGTATCAAAGGTTATATTAGAGTGTGAGGAGGTGCATCAGATTATCACGTGGATGATGTCATCAGTGATGTCATTTGAGATGTCATCAGTGATGTCATCAGTGATGTCACTGACCATGTCATGAGTGATGTAATATGTGACGTCATCAGCAGTGCATTGCGGGCGCGAGTTATAGTTAGCTGGACTAACTATAACGGGGGAATTTCACGGGTTTTGTACGAGTGCAATGTCCAACTAACTATAACTGTCCCTAAAACCTATGGTTTTTTCAGTGAATTTCAAAGGTTTTTTAAATGCTAATTTGTAACTATAACGTCCCTGAAACCTATGGTTTTTTCAGTGAATTTCAAAGGTTTTTTAAATGCTAATTTGTAACTATAACATGTCTGAAACCTACAGTTTTTTCAGTGAATTTCAAAGGTTTTGTAAATGACAATTTTTAAATGTATTAATTGTTATATAAATTTTTTTCATACTGATTTCCAAATTTTTTAGAAACAATTTTTTTTACATATTTTATTTTTTAAATTACATTGTAATTACATTATACATTACATTACAAAAAATACTTTCTCAGAATGAATTACTTTAGTTTAATTACTTTGCACATAGGCAATAGACTTTTAAGTACAGTAGTTACAGTTGTTGCAATGGGCAACACATTTTCAAACACAATGCAACATTCAGCTCAATGTGAATTTCTAGTTAAATGCAATTAGTTACTTTATGGATTACTTTTCTAGCGACATTACTGGATCCTAGATTCAGTCCTGGGACATCTCCTGTAAACAGTTGAGTAAAAGCGTTTTGGTTACAGTCGTGATTTTTAAGGAATATTATTGTACTTTAAAAGTTCACACTTAGAAACTTTTTCACATAGAATCACCAATGTTATCCTATGGAAGGAAATTCACTTAGAAGTTAAAAACTGTTATCGTTACTTTTTTCTTACTCAGTGTTGGATCCTGGATCCAGCACTGGTGCATCTCCTGTAAACAGTTGAAAGAATGCGTTTAAGTCATACAGGCGATTTTTTAGGAATATTTGTAGTTTGTGAAAATCGACACTTTGAAACTTTTCTGCTGAAAACCAGACAATGGATTCCTATGGAAGGAAATTCAAGTTACTGGTAAGTACGGTTAAAATTACTTTTCAGGATCAGTACTGGGCTGAAAGATGCAGCACTGAGGTCTCTCCTGATAACAGGTGAGTAAATCGGAATTCGTATTTCGGCTGATTTTAGAGGAATATTTTAAAGTTCCAAAACTCCACACTTAGAAGAATTTCCAAGTGAAACCAGTCAATGTTAGCCTATGAAGGAAATTCAAGTTACCGGTAAGTACGGTTAAAATTACTTTTCAGGACCAGTACTGGGCTGAAAGATGCAGCACTGAGGTCTCTCCTGATAACAGGTGAGTAAATCAGAATTCGGATTTTGGCTGATTTTAGAGGAATATTTGTATGTTTCAAAAATCAACACTTAGAAACTTTTTCAGCAAAAAGCAGGCAATGATATCCTATGGAAGGAAATTCAAGTTACTGGTAAGTACGGTTAAAATTACTTTTGAGGATAGGTACTGGGCTGAAAGATGCAGCACTGAGGTCTCTCCTGATAACAGGTGAGTAAATCGGAATTCGTATTTCGGCTGATTTTAGAGGAATATTTTAAAGTTCCAAAACTCCACACTTAGAAGAATTTCCAAGTGAAACCAGTCAATGTTAGCCTATGGAAGGAAATTCAAGTTACTGGTAAGTACGGTTAAAATTACTTTTCAGGATCAGTACTGGGCTGAAAGATGCAGCACTGAGGTCTCTCCTGATAACAGGTGAGTAAATCGGAATTCGTATTTCGGCTGATTTTAGAGGAATATTTTAAAGTTCCAAAACTCCACACTTAGAAGAATTTCCAAGTGAAACCAGTCAATGTTAGCCTCCGAAGGAAATTCAAGTTACCGGTAAGTACGGTTAAAATTACTTTTCAGGACCAGTACTGGGCTGAAAGATGCAGCACTGAGGTCTCTCCTGATAACAGGTGAGTAAATCAGAATTCGGATTTCGGCTGATTTTAGAGGAATATTTGTATGTTTCAAAAATCAACACTTAGAAACTTTTTCAGCAAAAAGCAGGCAATGATATCCTATGGAAGGAAATTCAAGTTACTGGTAAGTACGGTTAAAATTACTTTTGAGGATCAGTACTGGGCTGAAAGATGCAGCACTGAGGTCTCTCCTGATAACAGGTGAGTAAATCGGAATTCGTATTTCGGCTGATTTTAGAGGAATATTTTAAAGTTCCAAAACTCCACACTTAGAAGAATTTCCAAGTGAAACCAGTCAATGTTAGCCTATGGAAGGAAATTCAAGTTACTGGTAAGTACGGTTAAAATTACTTTTCAGGACCAGTACTGGGCTGAAAGATGCAGCACTGAGGTCTCTCCTGATAACAGGTGAGTAAATCGGAATTCGTATTTCGGCTGATTTTAGAGGAATATTTTAAAGTTCCAAAACTCCACACTTAGAAGAATTTCCAAGTGAAACCAGTCAATGTTAGCCTATGAAGGAAATTCAAGTTACTGGTAAGTACGGTTAAAATTACTTTTCAGGACCAGTACTGGGCTGAAAGATGCAGCACTGAGGTCTCTCCTGATAACAGGTGAGTAAATCGGAATTCGTATTTCGGTTGATTTTAGAGGAATATTTTAAAGTTCCAAAACTCCACACTTAGAAGAATTTCCAAGTGAAACCAGTCAATGTTAGCCTATGAAGGAAATTCAAGTTACCGGTAAGTACGGTTAAAATTACTTTTCAGGACCAGTACTGGGCTGAAAGATGCAGCACTGAGGTCTCTCCTGATAACAGGTGAGTAAATCAGAATTCGGATTTCGGCTGATTTTAGAGGAATATTTGTATGTTTCAAAAATCAACACTTAGAAACTTTTTCAGCAAAAAGCAGGCAATGATATCCTATGGAAGGAAATTCAAGTTACTGGTAAGTACGGTTAAAATTACTTTTGAGGATCAGTACTGGGCTGAAAGATGCAGCACTGAGGTCTCTCCTGATAACAGGTGAGTAAATCGGAATTCGTATTTCGGCTGATTTTAGAGGAATATTTTAAAGTTCCAAAACTCCACACTTAGAAGAATTTCCAAGTGAAACCAGTCAATGTTAGCCTATGAAGGAAATTCAAGTTACCGGTAAGTACGGTTAAAATTACTTTTGAGGATCAGTACTGGGCTGAAAGATGCAGCACTGAGGTCTCTCCTGATAACAGGTGAGTAAATCGGAATTCGTATTTCGGCTGATTTTAGAGGAATATTTTAAAGTTCCAAAACTCCACACTTAGAAGAATTTCCAAGTGAAACCAGTCAATGTTAGCCTATGAAGGAAATTCAAGTTACCGGTAAGTACGGTTAAAATTACTTTTCAGGACCAGTACTGGGCTGAAAGATGCAGCACTGAGGTCTCTCCTGATAACAGGTGAGTAAATCGGAATTCGTATTTCGGCTGATTTTAGAGGAATATTTTAAAGTTCCAAAATTCCACACTTAGAAGAATTTCCAAGTGAAACTAGTCAATGTTAGCCTATGAAGGAAATTCAAGTTACCGGTAAGTACGGTTAAAATTACTTTTGAGGATCAGTACTGGGCTGAAAGATGCAGCACTGAGGTCTCTCCTGATAACAGGTGAGTAAATCGGAATTCGGATTTCGGCTGATTTTAGAGGAATATTTGTATGTTTCAAAAATCAACACTTAGAAACTTTTTCAGCAAAAAGCTGGCAATGATATCCTAAGGAAGGAAATTCAAGTTACTGGTAAGTACGGTTAAAATTACTTTTGAGGATCAGTACTGGGCTGAAAGATGCAGCACTGAGGTCTCTCCTGATAACAGGTGAGTAAATCGGAATTCGTATTTCGGCTGATTTTAGAGGAATATTTTAAAGTTTCAAAACTCCACACTTAGAAGAATTTCCAAGTGAAACCAGTCAATGTTAGCCTATGAAGGAAATTCAAGTTACCGGTAAGTACGGTTAAAATTACTTTTCAGGACCAGTACTGGGCTGAAAGATGCAGCACTGAGGTCTCTCCTGATAACAGGTGAGTAAATCAGAATTCGGATTTCGGCTGATTTTAGAGGAATATTTGTATGTTTCAAAAATCAACACTTAGAAACTTTTTCAGCAAAAAGCAGGCAATGATATCCTATGGAAGGAAATTCAAGTTACTGGTAAGTACGGTTAAAATTACTTTTGAGGATCAGTACTGGGCTGAAAGATGCAGCACTGAGGTCTCTCCTGATAACAGGTGAGTAAATCGGAATTCGTATTTCGGCTGATTTTAGAGGAATATTTTAAAGTTCCACACTTAGAAGAATTTCCAAGTGAAACCAGTCAATGTTAGCCTATGAAGGAAATTCAAGTTACCGGTAAGTACGGTTAAAATTACTTTTCAGGACCAGTACTGGGCTGAAAGATGCAGCACTGAGGTCTCTCCTGATAACAGGTGAGTAAATCAGAATTCGGATTTCGGCTGATTTTAGAGGAATATTTGTATGTTTCAAAAATCAACACTTAGAAACTTTTTCAGCAAAAAGCAGGCAATGATATCCTATGGAAGGAAATTCAAGTTACTGGTAAGTACGGTTAAAATTACTTTTGAGGATCAGTACTGGGCTGAAAGATGCAGCACTGAGGTCTCTCCTGATAACAGGTGAGTAAATCGGAATTCGTATTTCGGCTGATTTTAGAGGAATATTTTAAAGTTCCAAAACTCCACACTTAGAAGAATTTCCAAGTGAAACCAGTCAATGTTAGCCTATGGAAGGAAATTCAAGTTACTGGTAAGTACGGTTAAAATTACTTTTCAGGACCAGTACTGGGCTGAAAGATGCAGCACTGAGGTCTCTCCTGATAACAGGTGAATAAATCGGAATTCGTATTTCGGCTGATTTTAGAGGAATATTTTAAAGTTCCAAAACTCCACACTTAGAAGAATTTCCAAGTGAAACCAGTCAATGTTAGCCTATGAAGGAAATTCAAATTACTGGTAAGTACGGTTAAAATTACTTTTCAGGACCAGTACTGGGCTGAAAGATGCAGCACTGAGGTCTCTCCTGATAACAGGTGAGTAAATCGGAATTCGTATTTCGGCTGATTTTAGAGGAATATTTGCACAATGGTGAAGGGAGGGGGCGGGGCCTGAGGTGACATCTGTGCAAACGCGCCCCGTGGCGCGTTTTAAGTTGGGGGATTAAGTCCCCTTGAATCATGAGGGTCCCTACGGGCCAACTAGCCCACCAGGAACCTCCAGTATGCGCCAGGGGGCTGCAGAGACATGTACAGAGGCCACACCCCTTTTTACACCGCTCTGCAACGCAGCTCTGTGGCACTTTCTGGACGTACCTGTTGGGCTAGTTGGCCCCCAGGGACCCTCAGGATTGAAGAGGATTTAATTCCCCATCTTAAAACGCGCCACGGGGCCTGTTTGCACACATGTCACCTGAAGCCCCGCCCCTCCCTTCACCACTGTGCAAACGCGCCCGTGGCGCGTTTTAAGTCGCGGGATTAACTCCCTTGAATCCTGAGGGTCCCTGGAGTCCAACTAGCCCACCATGTTCCTCCAAAAGCGCCACAGAGCTGCGTTGCAGAGAGGTGTAAAAAGGGGCGTGGCCTCTGTACACCTCTCTGCAAGGCAGCCCCTGGCGCATACTGGAGGTTCCTGGTGGGCTAGTTGGCCCCCAGGGACCCCCAGTATTCAAGGGGAATTCGTTCCCCTCTGCAAACGCGCCAGGGGGCGCGTTTGCAGAGTGGTGAAGGAAGGGGCGGGGCCTGCGGGCCCGATCGTTTTTTTTTTTTGTTTTTTTCCCCTGAAGGGGGCCGTGTGGCCCCCTTCCTTTTTCCAATTTTAGGCCCTGGGGACCCCATCCCCAGGGCCTTACCCCTTTTTTTTTAATTAAAATAAATAAAAAAACGGGAAGGGGGCCGCGTGGCCCCCCTTCCCTGGGCCTGTTTTGGCCCCGGGGACCCCATCCCCGGGGCATGGCCTCTTTTGTTTTTATTTGGAGGGGGCTGCGTGGCCCCCTCCTCAGGCCATTTAAGGCCCCGGGGACCCCATCCCCGGGGCCGGCCTTGCACTTTTTTTTTTTTTTTTCATTTTGTTACTTTGGGGAGGGGGCTGCGTGGCCCCCTCCGTGGCCTCTTATGGCCCGGGGGACCCCATCCCCGGAGCCTGGCCTCTCGTTGGGGACTGTGGGGGTCCCCAAACCCCCCACAGTCCCGCCGGCTCCCCGTGTCCTACGGGAGCCGACATTGCTTTACACATGGGGAGCAGCTAACATGCTGCTCCCCATGTGGAAAAGCAATGTGCTTTGGATATTGGAAGAGAGAGCAGGTTTCCTGCTCTCTCTTCCAATATCCAAAGCAAGTTTGCAATGACAGGACGGGAGCCGCGAGGCTCCCGTCCTGTCATTGCAAACAGCAGTGTCCCGGGGTAGGCACCCCGGGACACTGCAGGAGCCGGCCCTGGGGGTGGCGGTCCCCAGGGCCATCAAGGGCTCCAGGAGGGGGCCGCGCGGCCCCCCTCCCCACATCAAGAAAGCCCCGGGGAGGTGGTGGTCCCCGGGGCTTGGGGGTCCAAAACGGACCCCCATTTTCATTTTTCTTAGTGCCCCGGGGAGGAGGTGGTCCCGGGCGTGTGGGGGCTGGAGCCCCCCACACAGGTTTTTCAAATATAAAAAGAAGCCCCGGGGAGGTGGTGGTCCTCGGGGCTGCGGGAGGGCTCAGAGCCCTCCCGCACCATTATCCATAAAGCCCCGGGGGTGGTGGTCCCCGGGGCTTGGGGGCCCTTAGAGGCCCCCCACACATAAAATTAACCCCCCAGCATGCCCCCGGGACTTGGCCTACCCGGGGCCAATACATCGAGCGCGGGAGACCGCGCTTCGATTTTCTTTTTTTTCGGCAGGGTTCGCGCTCCCTGAGCGCATCCTGACGATTTAAAAAAAAAAAAAAAAAAAAAAATTTGTCCAGGGGGTCCTTGTGGGACCCCCTGAGCAGACCTAGGGGGTCAGGGTGTTTCTACCCTGCCCCCTTTGTGCGCTTTGCGCACTTGTTTCTGTCCCTCGGTTCTACCGAGGGACAAAATGGCTGCCAACACTTCCTGATTTGGAGTGTTGACAGCCAATTAACATAAAGCTCGTGCTCGGGAGGATCCGCGGCCCTAGATATACCTATCTTTTTACTTTTGATTTTCTCAGCAACTACTGAACGGATTTACACCATTTAACAAAAAGGGTTCTTTCTGAACCAAGAACTACCTCTTTGCCAAATTTGGTGTAATTCCGTTCAGCAGTTCGGGCTGTAGCCGTGTCTAAAGTTTCCTATGGAAAATTGCATGGGGAAAACGCGTTTTGGGACCCCCCTTTTTCTCGGCCCCCGCTTGACGAATCCCCCGAGACTTTCAGGGTAGGAGCGGACCGGAGCGGGCCACAAAGTTTGAAAATTTTGCGAAGATACGTCAACCGGCAAGAGAGTTATTTCAAATAGAATGTCGCGGATTTCCTATGGATAATAGGTTGTAACTATAACTATCTACTGGCGACCGCCAGTAGATAATATATTTATATATATATATATATCGTCGGCCACACTGGCAACAGATTAGATTGCCCAGTGCCCAGTTGCCCACCCATGCTCAATAGTATTCGCTATTCTCTTTTTTTTCCAGAGGAACATAAGTATAATAACCCATTATTAACTATTAATTGCCGTCATAGATTTATCATCCTTCCAGCACTAAAGGTTACGCTTGTCCACTTCATAGGTCGAGTCCACTACTTCAGTTTGTTGTAACTTGTACTAGGCTATACCTGCCACCATTAAGTTTTATTTTACTTTAGCATTGCTTAATATCAATATCATTCATCATCACTTTCTTCTTGTTTGGCAGTCTTCTTCTTGTGTACTTACTACTTACTGTACTTCTACTACTCGTTCCCTAGTCTCCCGCAGGTGTCTGACTTGTCTCATTTTCTTTTTTTGCAAATGCAACTGTCTACTACTGCTACCACCACCCACCATGGCACCTTAGGAAACCAAACCATCACCATGCAGCCATTGCTTCGCCTAAACATCAATCACAGGTAAGAGAAGAAGTGTGGGGGAGTCAATAATGTATATACTATGGAAATTATTTAATTCACACACCCACATCCTTCCGAGTACATACTACAAAGGGGTTTTAGTTGCAGAATGCATAGACTAGGAGGAGAGACTGACAGTAGTAGGACAAGTGAGGGTACTGCATCTGTCTGTCGGTGTGTTACACTATTGGCAGATTTCAAAAAGTGGCTGCGGCCCTGCAGCAAAAGGAGGAAACAAAAACAAACAAGGTGACGTAAAAGAGTAACCCACCCCCAGAAAAGATTTGCATCATATGTATTGGAAAACTATAAATGTATTACCCTAACAAATATAAACTAGAAGAAAAACCCACAACACCTGACCCACCCCTCTCCCTAACCCCAAACAATGTCCAGTAAATTAAATAAATGTCCATGTCCAAGTTCAAGAAAAAGTAAGCCCCAAGGTTCCCCAACTAGTCCAAACATCCCACCCACCAAAAAAAAGATTAAAAAAGGGGCAAGAGTCAAAGACTGAGGTCGGTGATGATGATGACGTCTAGCAGCAGGGGTGCCGGCTAGTTCTCAGGACCTCCTCCAGCTTGGCCTCCAGGCGCGCCACCCTGAGGAGCACGCGGCGCCGAAAGTTCCTGCAGGAACAACAGGGGTGGGCAGCAGTAGATGTTGGTGATGGGTGGCGGGCGGATGCCAGAACACGGCGCTGTACCACCGGAGGCACGGGGGGGCTGGCTTGGCCCCGGGGCATTGGAGGAAGAAGCTGCAGATGCCGCCTCCTCCTCCTCTACCAGGGCATCCAGCCGGTGATATTCATCCCGGATGGCCTCCAGCTTCCTTTGCCGGGCCCTGGCCACCAACTCCTGCCTAGTGGTTTGGGAAGGAGTAGCTATATCAAGAAAGGAAAAAAAAGAGAATTGTAACCAATACTCTTAGAAAAATAGTAACACAAAATTAAATTACACACATAAAAATTATAGTGGCACAGTAGTAGCAGTAGCACTAGCAGCTGCCGTATCCTCCTCTCCTCCTCACTTCCCTTCCTCTGCCCCTAAGATTTGGATGTGATGATTATACTTTCAGGCACTAAGTATGGAGTAGAGTAGAAGTATTCTTTTTCTCTCTCTTGTTTAGCACAATTAATCTTGTAGGCATGCCAGCTCAGTCAGCGTGTGCCCTGGCCTAGACAGATATACTCGTGTCGCAGACTCATGTATTTTACTACTGTCTGCATGTGGGGCAGCTGTACTACACAATTATATATTTCCATTATGGCCATACTCTGTTAAATCAATGGCAAATGCTCAGACAATTTCACTTTCACCCTGACTACACTACTGCAATAAGGCACATGATGATGGTTAATGATCACATGCTAATGGATGGTGAGAAATGGCGGCACGACATCATGTCACTCACGTGATGATTATGATGACATACTGAGTGATTTGTAAGTACTAGTTACCATGCAGGCGATAGTCCACCCATGGCTGACACAGGAAGGGGACTGGAGCGGAAGTGGGCCTCGGAGTCGGAGGGAGGCGATTATGGGTAGGGTAAATAATAGTCATGCACAATATATATGCTGTGCTTGCAAACTACTGCGAGTCAAGGGAGTATTCCATTCTGAAATACAAGTACAACCTCAAACCTTTGAATCAAAAACCTTGCAAAAAACAGTCCTTGTTCTTCCCAGGGCTTGTTTTTTCATTTACATTCAGTGCATTGCTCTTCTAGCATTATTATTATTATTTTATTCTTAATCTTCTTCACCCTTGGCTTTGGTACTCTGGCACGGTTTAATTTTCTTTTACATTCTCATCATCCAGTCCGACTCTGTTTCCACCTACTATATGATACCATCCAGGCATCCATCCATCCAAACATGGCTATCATAAACCGGCTTTCACCGACAACAACATACATTTAGATATAACCAACCACCACCCATGCCATGCGTCCTTGCTTGCCTTAGAGTTTGACCCCTCAAACCCCCCCGGAGGATTCCTTTCACCCATACAGTTTCACCCACCCAGACAGGCATCCTTTCTGCTTTCTCTTTTACCTTTCACCCATCCTTCAACTACCCATGCATCCTATTCCTATCATCTTCATCCGCCACCTATGCATCCCGGGGCCCCTTCCTTCACCCACGCATCCTTCTCTGCCAGTCATACATGTCGTCTCGCCCTAAGTGCGCCAGGTATGCCCAGACGTGGGTCCTGGGCTCACTGTGCCACTGGAATCAAGCTATCCTGGCTGAAGAGGGGTGAAACCCCGAAACCGGTCCTAGGATGCTTGTTTCCAGTCAAGACTGATTTGCATATGGCTGGGTTCAAACTGGAATGGCATGGTGAGCAAAAAAACGATGGATTTAGGCCCAGATCTCTGTACTGGGGTGAATGTATGACATTGTTCTGCATTCTGTCCATCAATTGTTGTTTTTGCATTTGTCACCCCGAGTGGGACGGGTATGCCCAGACGTGGGTCCCGTGCTCTCCATGCCGCTGGAGTCAAGCTATCCTGGCTGAAGAGGGGTGAAACCCCGAAACTGGTCCTAGGATGCTTGTTTCCAGTCCAGGGAGGACCTGGCCTGGCAGTTCGGGCTGGACTGTTCCCATAGGGCACAGGGTCAAGACTGATTTGCATATGGCTGGGTTCAAACTGGAATGGCATGGTGAGCAAAAAACGATGGATTTAGGCCCAGATCTCTGTACTGGGGTGAATGTATGACATTGTTCTGCATTCTGTCCATCAATTGTTGTTTTTGCATTTGTCACCCCGAGTGGGACGGGTATGCCCAGACGTGGGTCCCGTGCTCTCCATGCCGCTGGAGTCAAGCTATCCTGGCTGAAGAGGGGTGAAACCCGAAACCGGTCCTAGGATGCTTGTTTCCAGTCCAGGGAGGACCTGGCCTGGCAGTTTGGGCTGGACTGTTCCCATGGGGCACAGGGTCAAGACTGATTTGCATATGGCTGGGTTCAAACTGGAATGGCATGGTGAGCAAAAAAACGATGGATTTAGGCCCAGATCTCTGTACTGGGGTGAATGTATGACATTGTTCTGCATTCTGTCCATCAATTGTTGTTTTTGCATTTGTCACCCCGAGTGGGACGGGTATGCCCAGACGTGGGTCCCGTGCTCTCCATGCCGCTGGAGTCAAGCTATCCTGGCTGAAGAGGGGTGAAACCCCGAAACCGGACCTAGGATGCTTGTTTCCAGTCCAGGGAGGACCTGGCCTGGCAGTTCGGGCTGGACTGTTCCCATAGGGCACAGGGTCAAGACTGATTTGCATATGGCTGGGTTCAAACTGGAATGGCAGTGAGCAAAAAAACGATGGATTTAGGCCCAGATCTCTGTACTGGGGTGAATGTATGACCTTGTTCTGCATTCTGTCCATCAATTGTTGTTTTTGCATTTGTCACCCCGAGTGGGACGGATATGCCCAGACGTGGGTCCCGTGCTCTCCATGCCGCTGGAGTCAAGCTATCCTGGCTGAAGTGGGGTGAAACCCCGAAACTGGTCCTAGGATGCTTGTTTCCAGTCCAGGGAGGACCTGGCCTGGCAGTTCGGGCTGGACTGTTCCCATGGGGCACAGGGTCAAGACTGATTTGCATATGGCTGGGTTCAAACTGGAATGGCATGGTGAGCAAAAAAACGATGGATTTAGGCCCAGATCTCTGTACTGGGGTGAATGTATGACATTGCTCTGCATTCTGTCCATCAATTGTTGTTTTTGCATTTGTCACCCCGAGTGGGACGGGTATGCCCAGACGTGGGTCCCATGCTCTCCATGCCGCTGGAGTCAAGCTATCCTGGCTGAAGAGGGGTGAAACCCCGAAACCGGTCCTAGGATGCTTGTTTCCAGTCCAGGGAGGACCTGGCCTAGCAGTTCGGGCTGGACTGTTCCCATAGGGCACAGGGTCAAGACTGATTTGCATATGGCTGGGTTCAAACTAGAATGGCATGGTGAGCCAAAAAACGATGGATTTAGGCCCAGATCTCTGTACTGGGGTGAATGTATGACATTGTTCTGCATTCTGTCCATCAATTGTTGTTTTTGCAAATGTTTAAGTAAAGGCCAGGGTGTCTTCTTCAACTGTTCAGTGTTCACAACAACTTAGCCTCAGCAGACGTACAGTGTACTAGTACTGAGTGTACACCCTTGCAGCAAGTGTATTCATCATTCTCAATAAGTAAGGAATATGACTTACCACTGCCCGCCACTGCTGCTGGCTCACCCCCTGTGGCTGCCACATCCGCTCCCTCGGAGTGGCATGGTGGCCCTCACCGCTGGCCCCGGTATTGGTGGTCGGTACGCCTGGAAAAAAAAATCCAATTTTTTTAGATGCCATGTACGCCTCCCCTATTTATTTTTTTCATTAGCAAGATTGAAAATACATAATTAATAATACATATACACCACACACATCACTATCTACAATTCGGATACTAGAGTACAGTAAACAGTATGTCCTATCAAAAATAACTAAATAATATCCGGTTGGGCATTTTGTTGGTGGCAATTTTTGAAAAGCCTCTCAAGAAGAGGGCAAACCATAGGACTGGCCTCAGTGACTAGAGCTATTGCTGCATCTCATTTTTTGAAAAGAAGAAAGAGTGGCCAACTGGGCGGACATGAGGTCTCTCTCAGTTGGAAAATAATGGTGCTGTCCTCCTACTCCTCATACTTCCTTCCAGCCATGGTGCACAGTAACAGTTGTTCAGTGTTCACCATCAATTGCTGCTACTAAAAAAAGTACTAGGCCTGGATTAGAAAAAGTAAATTACACCACTTTGGGGGGTCCTGCTCCTGTCCAACGTGAGTGACCACCATTACTGATTGAGCATGTTGATGAGACAGTAAAAGAAACTAAAGCCTTCTCATCTCACAATTCACAAACCTGCGGATATACCTTTCTTGTCTTGGGCATGAAATCTGCAGTCTGCACAGCACATTAGTGATACTAGTAGTAGTAAGGAGTCCTTACTAGTACTAGTAGTAGCCTAGGACCAATGGGTTCTCTGAGTCTTACAGTATCACCACTAGGCAATCCACATAAGGGGAGAGAGAAAGCTCAGTGAAACCGAGAAGAAAGCAAGCTACAGACTGTCTAATACAGAGTCAGAGCAGAGGTTAGTCAGATGCAGTTTGATTTGATGTAAAAATAAAAACAGACACTAGAAGAAACAATGTTAGTAGTACTTAGTAGTAGGTAATGGAGAAAAAACAAGAATTTAGAAACAGATAGATTGAATAGGATTTTGGAAAAATAAAAATTAGGAAATGGAAATAATAGAGCGGTAAAAGTTAGGGAAATATTAATATATTACAACACCAGGAGGACTTACTGGGGCCACCAGCAGAGCCATCTGTGCCTGAGGCCGCTTCCTACTGCTCCTGGGAGGCCCCTCCAGCTCCCGCACCCACCGCACTGCCAGCTACCCCAGTCTTCTTCTTGCCCCTGGATGCTGATCATGTAAAGAGACAAAAAATGATTTGTGTTAAATATATAAATGTAAGTGCTCTAAAAATATTTTTAGACAGGAAACGGCAATTGCAATAACATTGACTTATGCTAAATCAATCAGATCGACTTATTCGACTACTAGTAGTCGACTAGTATGTATCGCAGTTGAGTACCATCCGATCATTATTATTCCACAGTTCAATTCCGATTCCTGAATCCTAAACATACCTAGCCCTCCTATTCCTGACTTTGGAATGAATTGCCAAAAACTTATATTTGCTTCTAAGTTCAGATCTCATTCCCAATCATCTCTCAGTCTCAACTCCAACAATCCCCTTTGACGGGCCAATTACTAAGTCTGCATTTATTCTTCTTAATGCATAGATGGACGCATGCATATTGCATACACCAAATTGGTTGGTTGCTATTCACTCACTATAAGAACTACAAAAGGTTCTACTAGGACTGAAGTCATGTGAGAGGACGCATGACGAGTCACGACGCAGGCCGCTAAATTACCAAATAATACTAACTAACCAACTACTACCACTATCTTAGTGACAGGAGACAGGACAGCCTGACAGGACAAAGGAAAGGACTGGAGTCTTTCCTATGTGGATTACCTACCTAACTTAAATTCTCTAACCTCTCTTACATAACCAGCCCAAGTGAGCGCAAAGTTGCAAACAAGTACGATTTTTTTGTAGCGCCGAGCAACAATCACATAATATAAGATTTTTAAACATAGGTTACCTGCATGTAAGCAGCAGCAGCATGTTAGCTATTTGCGAAAAAAATAATATTCGCAATAATAACACAGAACAGAAGAACACAAAATAGTAATATAAATAGCTACTCACCAAGGCCCGGGACCTCAACACCTAGCAGGTCCAGCAGGTCATGCTCCCTGTCCAGGATATCGGACCACCGGTGCGTCAATTGGTTATGGGTGCGCCGGATCCCAGAGCAGCGAAACACTACCCGGCGCACCCTTGCCCACCGCCGGTGACGCTCCCGGAGCCCGTACCCGGACCCAGGCCTGCCACCTGCTGCCAGGATTAAGGGGAGGTGGCGCTGGATAAAAAAAACCAGTGCGGCCACCTCCACCTCCACCTCACTGAATAAGGCCCGTGCCTGCACCCCTTGTGGGCGGCGCCTTCCGCAAGGAAGACGGTTGTGGCTCTCACTCCGAGCCCTCCTCTTAGTCTTCCCCTGGCCCTTTGCCATGGTTCTGGGTAGGCGGGGGGCGGAAACGAAAAGGTAGGAACTAAAAAAGTAAGTAAAAGAAATGAAATAAGCAAGTAATACAAAAAGAGTGAAAAACGCAGTAAAAAGCACACAAAACGTAGGAAAAAATGCAAAATATACAATCAGGAATAGAGAGGGATAGATAATAAATAGAAAAGAACAAAAAAAAGTTTCTAGAAACAAAGGATTGAAAAGATATAGGCAGGATAGAAAAACAGGCCCAGAACCATAGCAAAAAGTGAAAAACAAGATGGCCGCGCCCATTGGCGACCGCGTGGTGAAGTTCGCGCGATATTTCCCCCCGAGCACGCAATACGCGTTCCCGAACAGGCAATACGCGTTCCCGAACAGGAAAAATGCATTGCGAACGGGCGGAACAAGCAACTCCGTGCGCTTGCGGAAATTCGCGTAGCTCGCAGAGTTTTTTTACGGGTTCGCGGAATTACGCGTAGCGCGACTACGCGAACTCTGCCCAGGGTTAGGTTTGGTAGGGTTTCCTAGATGGCTGTCGAGCCCGCGACCAAAAACGCAGGTGGCCCCCTTGCAAAACCAGCTCATTTTGTGATAGATAATTCTGATGTCTCCACAATATGTTTTGGGCCCTTCCCTGCCGTGGGTACTTAGCCCACCCACACAAGTGAGGTACCATTTTTATTGGGAGACCTGGGGTACACTGGGTGAAATTTGTGTCAGACCGGTGATCCCACAACTTTCCCACACAGAAATGTGCTAAAAATTCGTTTTTTTCAGCTAAATTTGAGGTTTGCAGGGGATTCTGGGTAGGAAAATGTGGGGGGATATAACGCATGTCATACCTCCCTGGATTGGTAGTAGGTTTCCCTAGGTGGCCACCGAGTCCGGAATCAAAAATGCAGGTAACTCGCTCAGAAAACAAGGTTTTTTTGTAATCAATACTTTTGTAGTTTCCACAGTATGTTTTGGGCCAATCCCTGTCGCAGGAACCAAACCTACCCACACAAGTGAGGTACCATTTTTATTGGGAGACTTTGGGGAATGCTGGGTGGGTGGAAGTTTGTGGATTCACACAGATTCTAGAACTTTCTATCAGAGAAATATGAGGAAAATGTATTTGTTTTTACAGCGTATGAGGTTTGCAAGGGATTGTGGTTAACAGAACCTGTTCAGAGCCACACAAGTCACCCTATCCTGGTTTCCCCTGGATGTCTAGTTTTCAAAAATGTATAAGTTTGCTAGGTTTCCTTAGGTGCTGGAAGAGCTAGGGTCAAAAATCCACAGCTAGGCACATTGCGAAAAGAGTGTCAGTTTTCACCCGAAAAATGTGGTGTCCACGTTGCGTTTTGGGCATTTCCTGTCGCGGGTTCTAGACCTACCCACACAAGTGAGGCACCATTTTTATTGGGAGACTTTGGGGAATGCTGGGTGACTGGAAGTTTGTGGCTCCCCACAGATTTCAGAACTTTCGATCACAGAAATGTGAGGAAAATTAGTTTTTTTGACAAAGTTTGAATTTTGCAAGGGATTCTTGGTAACATGGTGAGAGCCACACAAGTCACCTCATTCTGGATTCTCCTGGATGTCTAGTTTTCAAAAATGTATAGGTTTGCTAATTTTCCTTAGGTGCCGGCAGAGCTAGGGTCCAAAATCCACAGCTAGGCACATTGCGAAAAAAAGGGTCAATTTTTACTGGAAAAATGTGATGTGTCCACGATGCATTTTGGGCGTTTCCTGTCGCGGGTTATAGGCCTACCCACAAGTGAGGTACTATTTTTATCGGGAGACTTTGGGGAATGCTGGGTGACTGGAAGCTTGTGGCTCCCTGCAGATTCCAGAACTTTCCATTATAGAAATGTGAGGAAAATTTGTTTTTTTGACAAAGTTTGAGGCTTGCAAGGGATTTGGGGTAACAGAACATGGTGAGAGTCACACAAGTCACCTCATCCTGGATTCCCCTCGATGTCTAGTTTTCACAAATGTATAGATTTGCTAGTTTTCCTTAGGTGCTGGCAGAGCTAGGGTCCAAAATCCACAGCTAGGCACATGGCAAAAAAAGGGTCAGTTTTCACTGGAAAAATGTGATGTGTCCACGTTGCGTTTTGGGATGTTTCCTGTTGCGGGCACTAGGCCTACCCACACAAGTGAGGTACCATTTTTATCAGGAGACTTTGGGAAATGCTGGGTGGGTGTAAGTTTGTGGATACACACAGATTCAAGAACTTTTCATCACAGAAATGTGAGGAAAATGTTTTTTTTTACAAAGTTTGAGGTTTGCAAGGGAGTCTCGGTAACAGAACCGAGTGAGAGCCACACAAGTCACCCCATCCTGGATTCCCCCGGGTGTCTAGTTTCCAAAAATGTATAGGTTTGCTAGGTTTCCCTAGGTGCCAGCTGAGCTAGGGTCCAAAATTCACAGCTAGGCACATTGGAAATAATGGGTCAGTTCTCACTGGAAAAATGTGATGTCTCCATGTTGCGTATTAGGCCATTTACTGTCGCAGGCACTAGGCCTACCCACACAAGTGAGGTGGCATTTTTATCGGGAGACTATGGGGAACACAGAATAGTAATTATT
The DNA here is from genome assembly GCA_963921515.1 of Calotriton arnoldi. Taxonomy (NCBI): domain Eukaryota; kingdom Metazoa; phylum Chordata; class Amphibia; order Caudata; family Salamandridae; genus Calotriton; species Calotriton arnoldi. Next base: position 106,294 of record CAWUFW010011373.1, read on the forward strand.
ACCAATTGACCTTCTTTGCATTTCTGCTTTCCCAATGTAAGACAATTTGTAAAAAGATGCCATTTTTGAAATGACCTCTAATTTACATGCTTGTATGGGTACCCACAATTTTGGAGATGTCAAGTCAAGTCAAATGAAACTTTATTTTGGCTGTACAGCCATAAAAGCACAATTAAATAAAACATTTAAAAAAATTGTTATAAAAAAAGTTGGGATTAACAACAGGTATAATTAGCAAAAGTGATAAGGGGTAGCATTTAGCAGAAATTCATTGGTAAGCTGCACAAGTACAAAAATTAATCTTATCCCCAAGTCTGGGTCATCACTAAATAGGCAACAAACAAATACATCATCTGGTGTCAAGTGTCATATATTAGTAAAAAATTTAAAAAGAATTTGAACAATTAAATTTTTACTTTAAGAAGAAAAATTAAAATTAATTAAAAACATTAAAACCACTTGTCCAGAGTAGCACTGTAAACAGATTTTACTCATTTAGAAATACAAACAAATACGATGGCTTATCTGGGGAAAAGCAGATTTATATTGTTACCTAACTCTTTTGACTTTATGATGCCTCTACGTATATTCCACATCGCAAATAAAAATCTTGAAATAACAATTACAAATAATGGCTGCATCTCATATTTTGAAAGCCTAAACACCTCAATGTAGTCTCTAATCCCCAGGTTCCTACATAGCTGAAGTACCCACTTAGACCTAACCCTACTGTATGCAGGGCAGAAAAAAATGACGTGAAGTTCTGTTTCTTCTGTGTGGGTACATCCCGGGCATTCTTGTTTTATTGCTCCCTTCCATTTATTGGTGAATGCCCGCAACGGGAGCGTCCCATACCTAAATTGGAAATATAATTTCTTTGCCAAAAAATAGTTGAATACTATCCAAGGCAGGCTCTAAAAAATATTGCTGCTTAACATCCAGGAATCTGGACGTTAGAGTTGAGGATTCTAAACTCTGAGTAATTTGGGCCAATTTGTGACTTTTAAAAGGAATGGTTAGAGATTTTTTTGGGATAGCTGGGCAGGTCACCTCTGGAGTTAACCACATATTAGCCCACCCCATTTGATGGCACGTATTCCTAATATAGGTCAACCATGGTAAATTACCTGCTCCCAAAATGGACAAGACATCCTTCAATTCCTCCCTGTATGTTTCTAACTCCGGCGTGCTCCAAAGACGTCGCCAATATTGGAGAGGGCGGGAGGCAATTAAATCGACTATAGGATGTATGCCCAAATCCATCCTAAGTGGAATTAGAGGAGTACTTTTGGGAAGACCCGTCAGCTGCCTAATAAAGGTATTCTCAGTTTTTATCAGATTGTTAGGCAGACAATAACCCCAAAGTTCGGCACCTTATAGCGATGCTCCCTCGCTTGAGTTTTATAAATTTCAACTGGGGACCTACAACTTTAAGAGTACAGTTTTTATATACTTTTAAAATTCCCCCTGTTGACTGTATTAATTTAAGATCTGCTTTCTTTACTTGGGTCCCCCAATCCATTGTGTCATTTAGTGTAAGACCCAAGTAATCAAAGATGGTCACACGCTCTAATGATCCACCATCCAATCGAGGATGTGGGCAATTTCTAGTGTTAGCACCAAAGACCATATACTTAGTCTTCTGGAGATTTATCTCCAGATCTCTTCGCTTACAGAATAGACTAAATTCATCCAGTACACGCTGCATACCCATAGGTGACTTGGATAAAAGCAGTGTGTCATCTGCAAACATTAGGGCTGGCATTTTACGGTTCGCTAACCTTGGGGAATCTATGTCTTTAACCAAAAGTAGGGTTTCAATTAGACCATTTAGGAAGAGGGAGAACAGGGTCGGTGCCAAGACACAACCCTGTCTCACCCCCTTCTCGACCGGAAATGGAGCTGTCAGTTCCCCGTTCCTACCGTACCTTATCCTTGCATAGGTGCCTTCATGGAGGCGCTTCAAAAGATGGCAAAGATATACTGGGGCACCCATATCTAGAAGAAGGGCCCATAACTGATCGCACCGGACCATATCAAACGCAGACTTAAGGTCCACGAAGGTTAAATAGAGGCTGCCACCCTCCAAGATAACCATTTTCCAATGGATCAACTGCAACCTAAATAGCTGGTCTATAGTTGACGTTTTAGACCTAAAACCAGCTTGTAATGGAGTTAAAACAGTCATCTCATCCATCCATGATTGCAGTCGACCCAAAAGGACACGGGCGAATATCTTTTGGGTGACATCAATAAGGCTTATTGGCCGGTAGTTTGCTGGATTTAGCGGGGAACCTTTTTTATAAATAGGAATAATTTCGGCCCCAGCCCATGTCGAAGGAAGTGCCATGCCACAAAAGATGGCATTAAATAAAATCTGCAAGTAGGGGGCCCATACTGCTTGTTCATTCCTAAAAAGATCTCCAGTGATCCTATCCAACCCTGGGGCCTTGTTTGGTAACAGTTTGGTTAGTGCCAGAGATACCTCTGCCAATGTGCACAGTGGTAAACAGTTCTGGTTGACAACAATTTCATCAGAATCTGAGGCCCTACCATCCTTGTCTCTAGCTAAGGGCTTAGCATATAAAGCTTTAAAATAGGATCTCCAGACTTCAGCCCCCAAGTTTGGTTGTATGGCCGAATTACCTTCAGGTTTACCCGTTTTGATTAAGTTCCAAAAAGTTCTCATGTCCCTGGCTTCTAATGCTTTCTTTATTGCGTCCCATCTATCTGTCTCCCATTCTGCTTTCGCTACAGCAAGAGTATTTTTGTAGTGCGCTCTGGATGCTTTAATGCCAGAACTATCACCTTCCCTGATCATTAATAACAGGACACGTTTAGCTGCCCTGCACACCTTGGTATACCAGGGATTTTTAGGTTTTGAATCAGAACTGGCGAGACTCCTACCATTATAAAAAAAACTCAGCCAAATTTAAAACCAGATCTTGATGATTCTTACCTATCGCCCGTAAGGATTCTGGTGCATCACTATTTTGGGAAGCTGTAAATGCAATTACTAAAAAGGGGATGATTCGATCATACATAGTAGCCATTTTTTCTGGTATTTGTGCTAATGTTGCCCAACGTACTCTTCTGCCCCCCTCAATTGCTGTTAAATTCGAGGGGGATTGTTGTGGCGTGCCTTGGATCTCTTTATTCTGCAAGTGGTCTAAAGTTAAGACCAATGGGTTGTGGTCACTCTCGCATCTAAGATGGACTGTAAAATTCAAAATTCTGTGCCATATTTCAACATCGACTAAAATATAATCGATTATAGAGGCCTGTCCCAGTTTTTCAAATGTATAATTACCTGGGCTATCAGAGGAAAACGACCATTGCATGCCCTAAGCGAGTGACTAAGTGTAGAGTGATCATTTGGAGGACAAGAGGGCTCCATCCTCTTATCGCATAGGTATTACATTCTGGAATTAACCAGACGGAGTCTTCCTCGCTAGAAATATTGGTAACAATACCATTAAGGGGCTCAAAATGGCAGTTAAAATCTCCTCCGATTATCACTTTTGTAGACACAGGTAAGGTGGGAAGAAATGATAAAACAAAATCAAGAGTCTGTGAGGTTAGCCCATACCTCACAGGGCGAGAGTAAATATTAATGATAGCCAACTTGGGGACATTTTCTATCGAGAGGAGAATGCACAAAATGTCAGAGGAGGACGTATCTATCATCTTAATAGTGCATCCTAGATGGATTCCCACCCAGATGCATAGTCCTCCTGAGGGTCTCCCCCTAGGCCCCTGGATATCTGGAATACAATAGGTTACATATCCCACCCTGTGCAATTCCATTGTAGCCCACGTTTCCTGGAAGAGGCATACTTCATAAGAATCTATAAATGCTCCCCAGTCCGGGAGCTCCATTTTTGCAATAAGGCCCGCTATATTCCAGGACATGATCTTAAAATTCTGCACATTTTCTGCATTTCCTATCAATGTGGGCATGGGATCCCTCTCTAAATGCAATACTTGCTGTTGGGTCACCTCCCTGCCCTGTGTACTAAGATAGGAAGCTCCAGATATACTGAGGGGTGCACATTGAGTGCTAATCCCTGGGATATTCTCTTTGTTTATTCCGATGTGGTGGTCAGTGGGAACTAGTCTATCATAGCTTAACTGCTCAGGACTCTGTGGCTTTGTGGCATATCTATGTAAGTACCTATACCAGACAAATAATTGGGAGGGGGGATTAGTCAATCGACCAACTCTAAGGGGCTGTACCTATTACTAACAGGGATACTAAATAATGGAATAGATTCAAAATCCCAACCCCTGTTTGATACACTTCCTACGTCTGGTCTTGATTCCCATTTTTTGTACACATTTCCCATTCTCTCTAACAAGGGACTAGGGGGATAAAATAGCCCAGAGGAAGTGTCTGGATACCACAGCTCATCCCAGACTGGCGCCATTCTAGAGTGTGTTGTACCACCCTTCTGTCTCTAAAATTAATCACAACGCAGTCTCCCTTAATATCTTTCTGTCTCTGCCCCACCCAGCTAACCCTACGTGCGAATAACATTTCGCCATGTAGCTGATGAGGAATGGGTCTATTTTTATTTAGCCAATAAATGGCTTTATTTTTTAAGTCAGGGTAAGACTCCACACATCCTGAATCTAGCTCTGGTACGCCTGCTAATACAACAACGTATGGAGTGGAAGCTGGAGGCAAATCTATGCATGGCAAAAGTGAATTAGTTTGCCTCCGATTGGAATGGGAAGAATCCCCTTCAGTGTTCCCTTTGATGTTTTTAGAAACGTGATGCTCCATTAGTAAACACTGGGTAGGTGTCACCGCACTGGTTTCTTGTGCTTTTGCTGTGGTATTAGTCATCCTATGGTGGGATAGAACAGGGCCCTGACAATTTTGGGATGGGGGGATGGACTCCACAGGAGCTGGTAGATGTGCAAGTGGTGCTAATGGTACTTGACCTTCAAGGGAAAGTGGCACAGTTAGTACAGATAGTGTTTCAGAATGTTGTAAGGTTTGGGATGTTCTAACAGGGACCATGGAATTTGTTGGTTGAGTAGCAAGCCAAATAGCCTCAGTTTTACTACCCCAGGACGTAACCAGGGAGAACAGCTTGTTAATGCAGATCATTGCGGATTCGAGCTCATGTTTAATGAGCAGCTCAAGATGGATTTTGAGCTCTTCTACCATGTTTAAAGCCCAAGTCGGTGGCTCCATGGGTATATTACTTCTATCCCAATGTACGTTACCGTTTGGTGATAGGTTAGGCGCCACCTCTGGTAGTTGGTTCCCTTGTTTCCCTCCCCTTTGGTTTTTGTGTTTTCGATAGGGTCCCTTTCTTTTTGCCCCCCCCCATGAATGTTTTGCTAGAAGTTTCCGTAGCTATGTTTGCTTGTGCAAGCGATGTATCTAAGGAGAACAGAGAGTCTGATTGATGTAAAGAATTTGAAACTACTGACTCCGTGATAGCTGAAAGCCTAGGTAATATCGGTGTTAGAGAGAGGCGTCTCTCAGTGCGTTCAATCTCACTGGAGACAACACCTATTGCTTGCTGTAGCATTTTGTCAATTGCTGTGGATTTAGGTGTCGGTGGGCGGACGTGAGTTTTCTGCCTAGTATTTGGCTTCGTGAGCAGAACATTGTCCTTTCCCATAGCAATTTGTGTTAAGGGAGTACCCTGGGTCCAATAACAAATAGACAATACTGATCAAATAAGTAGAATAGACAAAGTCCACAATATACTAAAATAGTTTGGACTTATGATTAATAACTTCCAAAACACCAGGAAACCCACCCAGAGACAACAATGCACTTGATTAGCAAATATATTTCCACAAAAGCAATCGACTTACATAGAACAAATTTTCAGGGGAATAGCCCAGCCCAGCCTCGATCAGTCTCGGACGGTCTCAGACGGGCCCGCCCTTGGCCCGGGCTTCGCCCCGGCACGTCCCGCGCTGCGGGGGTAGAGGCTGCGCTTTATGCGCGTAGGTGGTCAGGTGCCTCCCCCTCGTCAGCAAGACCCACTACACCTGAGCAGGGTCGCGTTGCACCCTGGATGTTGTAGTCCTCCACAGGGTGAGAGAAGCAAAGTAAAGTCCTGCTGCTACGGAATTATCCCAGGCAGACAGCAGCAACTCAGCGCCCACAGCGAGAATCAAGGAGGAATCAAGGGCGGCGTCGAGAGGGTCAAGGAAGCAGCTACGGGACCCACACTGCGGGGGAGAGGCTGCGCTTTATGCGCGTAGGTGGTCAGGTGCCTCCCCCTCGTCAGCAAGACCCACTACACCTGAGCGGGGTCGCGTTGCACCCTGGATGTTGTAGTCCTCCACAGGGTGAGCGAAGCAAAGTAAAGTCCTGCTGCTACGGAATTATCCCAGGCAGACAGCAGCAACTCAGCGCCCACAGCGAGAATCAAGGAGGAATCAAGGGCGGCGTCGAGAGGGTCAAGGAAGCCGTGGAGATGTGCAAATAACCACTGCTTCTAAACTCTATATTTTGTTCCCATTTCGGAAATATATAGGTTTCCTTGGTACCTATTTTTCACTCTTTATATTTTACCAAAAGAATTTCTTTATACCAGGTACACAATGAAAAACCATTGCAAGAGGCAGCTCAGTTAGTGGCTCTGGGTTACTCGGGTTCTTGGTGAACCTACAAGTCCTATATATCCCTGCAACCAGAAGGGCCCAGCAGACGTAACGGTATATTTCTTTCAAAAATTTGTTATACTTAGAAGAAGTTACAGGTGAAAACGTTGGCACAAATGGCTGTTTTTTTCAACTCAATTTGAATATTTTTTATTTTCAACTGTTAGTTTCTTTAAAAAAAACCTTGATCTACACAAATGACCCCTTGCTGAATTCTGCATTTTGTCTAGTTTTCAGAAATGTATTAGTTTCCGGGAGCCATTATTTCTTTTATACCCATCTCTACCACTAACTGGAAGGAGGTTGAAAGCACAAAAAATAGCAGAAATGGGCTATGTCCCAGTAAAATGCTAAAACTGTGTAAAAATGTTTGTTTTTATAACAAAAGTCAGCCTGTTCCTGAAAGCTAAGAAGAAGGTGATTTCAGCACCACACACCCTTTGTTGATACCATTTGCAGGGAAAAAAACAGACGCTTTCTTCTGCAGCACTTTTTTCCCATTTAAAGAAAAGAAAGAATTTTGCTGTATTTTGGCTAATTTCTGGGTCCCCTCCAGGGGAATCCACAAAGCCTGGGTACCTTTAGAATCCTCAAGATGTTGGGAGAAAAGGATGCGAATTTGGCATGGATACCTTATGTGGACAAAATGTTACAGGGGAATAAGCGCAAACTACCCAAAATAATAAAAAAAAAGGCTTAACACAGGGGGAAAGGCCTAGCAGTGAAGGGGTTAATAGGGGAATACAACACATCTCATTGACTTATTGCACCACATTGATTAAATCATCAACAGCACAATAACATATTTGGTCCTTAATCTCAGTTCAAGATGCACCACAACACAAGTTTGCAATGTGGTTCTAGTTCCTGTAGTAACAAAAACATTTGGTGCAGCTGCCAAGAATCTCTTGAGTGAGGCTTTGGATGCATTCCAATAGTATAATTGTCCATCAGTTCATTACAGTACACCAAATTCTGAAGCCACATCGCCTGGCTAGGCAATTTGGTGCTCATTCAATGCATCGATATTCGTTTTTTGGTGAATTAAGCTCCATGAATACAAATCTACGCACCTTTTTTAGGTATAGTCTCCGTAGCTCCCAGGAAGCCCAGCTCAGGATATGAGACAACATTGACCTCCACCATTGCACCTAGGGGTGAAAATCTCGATACAAAGTTCCAGCACTGGGGTGTGGGGATTAGGGTCATGACCATGCAGGATGAAGAAAGGTCGATTGCGGTCTGTGCACCAAACTAGAATTTAGCAAAATATTCTTGAGCGACTAACTAGACAAAAGGGTTGGTCAATGACAGGACCTCTTAGCTATTGATTGGGTCAGGACTTCCCACCTAATAGGTGTCTGTTTGCCACCCCAAATGAATCTCAACAGCATCTGCCTAAGATGGTGAAAAAATCGGTATGTGGATAGGGATATTGCTAAATAGATAAAGGAATTTTGGTAAAATTACCATCTTAATGACTGCAATCCACTCTACCAATGATTGTGGGAGCTACAGCCACCACTCAGTTTGCACTTTGAAGTTCTCCAAAGTTGCCTTGAAGTTAAGCCTCAGCAGCGCTTTTATATCTCTAGTCACATGAACACCTACTTTTTTTTACCGTATCAGTGATCCTCCTAATGAATTCTCTCCACTAAATTCCTTGCTTCGACTCTCCAACAATTCACTAGTTCTCTCCATAAGAAGGAATAGTTCTGACTTATCCCTGTTTATTAAATGAATATTAAAATATTCATCAAATTTAACGGCATCTCTAATAATAGGGGCTTTATTAGTTTCTGGATTCTGAACACATAACACAATATCTTCAGCATAAAAGAATATCAGGAGAGGTCTACTTGGAACATTCAGCTTAGTCCAGAAGTAAAGTTCATGGAGGAAAATGCAAGGTGCTCAACAGCCAGACCAAAGATTATGGAACACAATGGGCAACCCAAGTGTGTACCCCTACAGATGGGTATAGTGTCCAATTAAAGAATGGCAACTTTCACTTGGGCAGAGGGGCCTGTCTATAATACATTTATGAGGCTCAGAAAGTACTGGCCCATGACAATGCACTTAAGTGCCTCTTGCATGGGTGGCCACTCCAATACTTCATACGCTTTTTCAGAATCAAGGTGGATGTCCGCTTTAGGTAAACATTGGTCTAGTTGGTTTACAATGGCCATCAATAGGTCCATTGACATCTGGGTTATACACCTGGTTTGCTCTGGGAGTACTAAATCTGCATCAAGGTTGTAACCTCTATGCTAAGATTTTTGTAAGGATTATATTATTAGTATTTCAAACCGACAGGGGTCTGTATGAAAGCATTGGCAAAGATCTCAGTCGGGCTTCAGGAGTATAATAATTGACTCTAGCTTTGACAGACCCATTCTACCTTTAATAACAGCTATACTATGAAGTAAACACTCTGGGGACAGAATATCAAATAACTCTTTGTAGAGTTTCACCAGGAGGGCATTGCTTCCTGGGGATTCACTGTTAGAAACACCAACTTTAGTGTCCCTAACATCTCCAAGCATGATGGGAGAGTTGAAGATCCGCTACATTTATCCCTAAACCTGGTCAGATCAACATCCTTTAGTTAACCAACTAATTCACATAAGGGGTGACTCAAGCAGGACACATTCAGCCGCTCCCAATAGTACCTAAATATGTAGAAGATATCACTCAGTGATTTTGTAACTGAGCCATCATCTGAGGAGACACTTGATACCTGAGTGGTATCATTGCAAGCTTTGAGTACCCATGTCCATATTTTGCCTGTTCGATCGCCTTCCCTGAATGCTCTTGCAGGGGTGTTTTTATCTAAGTATAGCAATTTGCGATATTCTGCCTCCCTGAATTCTTTTAAAGTGCTTTGCAATTTAAGTAGTATGTTCCTGCCAGATTGTAAAGTCGTTCTCCAGCTTCCTCTCTAGCAGCCCTTACCACTTGCACAGTGACCTATGGACGTACGCAACTTTAAATCTTTGCAGAGGGGAGGGTTGGCCAATGAAAACACCACTAGAGAGTGGTCTGATAAGGTTCTGGATGGAATATTACCTCTTTGATTTTCGCTACTAGACACTGCAAAGCCAACTATGAGTCAATGCAAGGGCTTGTATCGTGCACCAATGAATAGTACGTATAAGCCATAGTTGTGCAAGGCATAGTTCTCCACATGTCTACTAGACCATACAGTTGCATAATTTAGCTCTATCTTGCTACAGAGTCAACACCAGGTTAAAGACCTCACCCAATAACATTGGTATATCTACAAATGTATTTACTATTACATTGCATTTATTCCTGTAAATCTCCTAACCACTCCAGCAGAGCAAAGTTTACAGACTTTCGTATAAGGGTTACCACCCCCTGAAGTATGCGGAGTATGACGGGGAAATTCCTGTGCTGGCCTCATGGGGATGAAAATGTGGATTGTGTAAGCAATGATGTGTGTGTTTATTGCATTAACACAACTTCAAAATTATGACAATAGTGATAAGTGAGTACTTGACTGGCCTTGAGAGGGTTGTTAATCCTGCATATATTCCAGCTAATTATTCTCAGTGTGGTGTTCAGACAACAATTGTGCTCCCTGCCCCAATATAACCTAGGTGGGTATAGTAAGGGCATTATTCCCTTCGCAACATGTCCTCCCAGTGTCATTTAAGCACATAGTCAAGTGATTTAGAAAACTCCATGACAACTCAGGGCCCACCCTCCACTCATGCCAACCCGAAATGTAATGGAAGATCGCTCCCAAACTAAGGAAGGAACACTTACCATTACAGTGATCCACAACATCACTGCTGGTGTGTTTAATGCATGGGTGTGCCTAAGAGTGCACATACATCCCACGGCATTGCCTGTTGCTCATCTCTGCAATGAAGATAGCCCTTCTCATCCTCCCACCCAACAAATAACTTTAGCGGTGAGCAAGTCATCTAACAGTGCATCAGATATATGTGATCTAAGAAGCTAAGGTAAGTAATCAGCATTCAAAAATTTTAGTGCCAGGATATTTGCCACCAAAGTATCCTCTTCTCATAAACACATAAATGTAATACAATTATACAGGGTGACAAATATAACACATGTGACTTACCTGAACACAAGAGCATCTGGTTAGCAGATATGGTATGATCTCAAACATCATCACTTAAATCATCAGTAGCAGTACTTCACTCTCCACAAGTGGATCTCTGGATGCTGGATCCAGATCTCAATCCTCCTCTGGACCTCAAGTGCATGTCAATAAACTCCTGCACTTCTTCCGTCTGATTAAAAAAGTAATCCTTACCGTTATGTTCAACTTTCAGTTTGGCTGTATACATCATGGAATTATTAATGGACTTCTTTCCAGCAACTTCTAAAAATCAATGTCTGACTTCCTGTACAAATGAGGTGAAGTTGGCATAAAACAGTAAGCGTGAGCTACTATTGAAAATCATGGTTTGCCCTATTGAGGCACAGTACAGAGTCTCTATCACTATAACTGAGCAGACATGTTTTTATTGTTCTTGGGCTTTGACCTGTTCGAGGCCTGGGTGTCAAGGACCTGTGTGCTCTCTCCACTATGAATTCTCAACAAAAAAAAACAACATCTGGACAAGCCCTCCAGCAGGTCCTGTACAAATTTCTCTCTGTCTGACACAGTTTCAGTTTCTGCCACTCATCTGAGGCGAATATTGCTTCGTTGTAAGCGCCCCTCCACACGCTCAGTTTTCAGATTCACTGTTTTAATCTCCTGCATCAGTTTCTCTATTGTTTACGTTCACTCTTCCGGGGTGTCCTCCTCATTGGAGATTGTCATTTCTGCTGTAGTCCGATGCTTGTCATGTTTGTCTGTTTGTTCCTTCAGTTGTCCCATACATACGGTAAGGTTGTCTATTTTCCCATCAATACACTGCAAGCTTGCTTTCATCTCTTTAAGTAGTGCAGCCACTTTGATACCATGGGGCTCAGTTTTTTCTGCTGCTGGTCTTCCAACTACCCTTGCCCCTATCATTTGTCAAATTGCAGCTTCCCCTGCATCAGCTCAGTTTTACTCATTGCTCAAGTATTAACTGGACTCACAGCAGGCAGCAAAGGCCAATCTATAAAGCATTTTGCCAAGTGTTCCACAACAAGAGAATGCACAAGTTATGGATGAACCTGCTGAATCAGTCTGTCAGCTATAGGGCAACTCCAGCCAGGGCTCCTGCACCCATTGTTCAGAAATTGACCAGTACACTGGTGTTGGGGTGTGTATACTGAGTGGTGGCCTGATGGGGCCTAATGCTACCATTGGGCAAGTGCTGGCATTGAAGATATAGCTGTGGTGACCCTTCTACCCTGCAACCATTTGGGGTGATGTTGCAACCCCATGCAGCACTTGTGAGGCTCCCTGTTGAGATTCAACTGCCATTCCCCAGTCTAACTCACTGTCAGATCAGGGAGTAGCAGTAGAATCTCGACAGGGAGCCTCACACACCCCAACACCAGTGTTCACTCCCACCATCGCTTCAAGCATGCAAAGTGATGGAGCAAGGTAAATGAGAACATTTTGAACCCCCTAATATTAACAATAATAATTAAAACAATTGTTTGTTTCAGTGGAATAACCAACAACGTATGTCTTCTTTATAAGTGTTTACGGTAACATGCAGTATCCGTGCAAACTAATTTACTTACAATTGCTAATGTAAATAACGATAACATAACGATATGCGTATTAAATTAGAATAATATTGCATGATTTGTGCTACGTAGAGAATTGTATGGTGGCAAAAGAAAGTGGTTGGTAAGTAAGAAATAGCTTTATGTGTCGCTTTTGCTAGGTAACACCTAATTGGGGTACGTAGAATGACGGGAGGGAAATGAAAAGGCTTATTTTCTTTATTCTTAACTATTTTCTGTTTACTTCTATGATAGTTCGCTCAGGCCTGCTAGGCCGTGCTGTAAAAATGGCTGCTGAGGCAAACAAGCTAGAGTACGCGTGCGCAAGATGGCTTCCAAGCGAAAAGAAAAGCTGTGAACCAATGCATCACATGGTTATTTCCAAAGCCTAGGATGGAAGAGGGATCAAGGTTGTGATGACCTTATTACCCGAGCGTGTGCCAAAGGGGGATGTAGCGAACAAGTGTGAGAAACAGCAGTGCATTCGTGAATGAACAATGAACTGTTTAAAATAAAGTATCGGAAAGAAGATACAAATAAAGACTGTAAATTGGATTGGTAATGTCCTGAACCCATGAGAAAGGACAAAGTTATGAACATTCTTTGGAACTGGTTTGAGCAAGGAGGGTAATGAGGAGATGTTTGACACCCCTCCAATGGACCAATTAGCGTGAATCTCGCCCCCAAAAGTGAAACATTTGTGCTTAGTAAGCTAGTGTTAGGGTATAAGAGGACTCTCTTAAGTAGGAGGGGGGTTGGCGTGGTTTTTACATATTTTTATTGAGCACTGGTTGCTGACGCTGGAGAAGCCGCTGCTATTTTTCTATAGGCCTTTATATTTTTAAATACGATTAATCTTTTACTCTTAAATTTGATAAAGAAAGAACGAGATTGTGGCGGAAACCCTGTATAGGTGGTCCGTCGAGGAGGCCTGTTTAGCAGGACAGACAGTCAGTTTTGGGAGTTCTATGCTGAGATCTGAATTTAACAGCTGTGACAAACTTTATTTTTCCATCTAAAAGGGTATGCATTGCAATTTCAATTTATTCTTATAATGATAATAAATGTATTGGTTCGATTAATAAAACTGAATTATTCATGCTTATAAAAAATTAGATAAACTATATTATAATTAAATTTACGAGTCTGTGATTCTTTAGCTCAATAATAATTGTAAATGTTTAAAAGTTTATAGTGATTGAGCTGGTCTTAATCACCATCAACTGATTCCTACTAGTTGGTCCATCGACCAATGAGCGGAATACCTTAGAAGTTTGAGAATTATCATGTTGATTTAAAAAGGTATCCCGTCTCCTTCCAGCAACTCATTAACTTTTTCTCCTAAGCAAAGGCGGACGAGGTCCAGGGAATATATGAGTGAGTGAATGTTTATGCGGTGTTATGGGCCCCACCGTCATGTTGGTATAGTTGTGAAGGAGAGTGTTTCCCAACCTGGATGTCAATGCCTAGAGGAGAAGAAATGTTTTTGATAGCACTGGATCAGATTTCTTGGTAGCAGAGTTATGGTTACTATAGATTAGTTTGGTGATTATTGATTATTGATTATTTCATGTCTAACACTTTATGTTGAGTCGCATTATGTTATATGTAAGTCGGAAATTTTGAAGCTTCCGGGAAGTAGGAAGTGGACACGTGTGGCAAGAGAAGTCACATGGAATAGTGCATTGTCTAGGTTTTCAAATTGGTGATAACACAGGTTGTGTTATGATAGGGACAATTTCTGTATAAGAGGTGTGTGAATGAAATAGCAACCGGTTTTCTTGTGAAACTCTGGCCTTAATTCTCAGGAGCAGTGTAGTCTCCACATGTGTTTTATCCCCAGAGAAACGGGTTTACCCCTTGCTTGAAAGAAGGGTAAGGTAGAGGGAAGTGCTACACTTATCGAACAAAACTGTATTCTTGTACGATAGAGTAAAACTATCCCTTTTGTTTAGCGAAAACAGACAATGGAAATGTGTTTTATGTTGTAACTAATAAGATTTAGTAAAGAAAAAGAATTGCGGATACATTTTGTAAAGGAGGGGTCAGGAGCAGAACTGACGTAGACAAAAGGCCGCGCTGGGATTGGCCAGTGCAATAGAAACACGGAAAACGCTCTAATTGGTGCGTTGGTGTGAGACGCGCTGGGATAGGTCTGAATAGCAGTGACGTAGAGGCTTCGGATTGGTGCATTGGTGTGAAACGCGCTGGGATAGGTCCGAATAGCACATAGAGATCAGAGCAGAGTTACGAGCTTGCAGAAGGGAAAGAAATCGTGAAATATGGCTTATTATGAATGTTGTAGAGAGAAACCGTCATGGATGGCGAAAATTAAGAACTTCTTTAAGAAAGACAAGAAGGTAGTGACTAGAGAGGGACAGGTAATTCCTCCGCCGAAAACGCCAGCTTCGCATATGATGCTGAAATATGGTTATCATACTTGCATATGGTTAGAAAATTGGACTAAGTATACTCAAAATGATGGAGTATTAGCCTTTCCCGAGAATGGTTCATTTAGCGTCGCTGTACTTCGGAATTTAAGAGAGAAAATGACGAAGCTTGAGCCAAGACCTAGACCAACACAGTTTGAAGCGTTAAGTGAATGGGAAGATGAGATGTATGAACGAGAGAGATTCAGAGGAGTTAAGAATCATGAGTTTGTTCCTGGAAGACTATGGGGAGTGAATCATGAGGACAGAATAAAGCGTTGGAGATATGCTAATATGACAGGAGGTTTGTTTCCAGCTTTCACAGTTGAAAAGGAAGCGAGAGGAAAGTGTAGCGAGAAAAAGAAACATATAGCTACTGAAAGATATGGGTATGGTGGTAGCGAGACTGAGGATGAATTGCTGGAAGATATTTTAAATCGAAACCCACCTCCATACCAACAGAATTCTGCGGTGGTGACACCTAATGCACCGCCAAGGGAAACTGGGAGGAATAAAAGTCCAGAACGAAGATTACTTGAAATAAATAGGTCACAAGAACAGTTGAAAACCCCACAAAGCGAAAAGGTTGAAAGTGACAATACAACCGAATTAGCAAAAACCACGAGAGAATTGACTGAGAAAATAAGAGAATTAACAATGAATATGGAAGCCGTAACTGTACCAGTAACAATAGGTCCAGTAATACCAGTTTTTGAGAATCAAAAAATAGATGAACATTCTTTAGTCATTCCCATGAATTCAAATTTGCAAAGAAGGAAAGAAGGGATGGAACTAGAAAATGAAGGAGTGAGAAATTTGGTCAGTTCATATAGACCGAGCCCACCAACAAATTTGACGATAAATGAGAGTGAGTTTAGGAGGATTCCTATGGGAACTGAGTCAGCATCAAAAACACCAGAGAGGAGTAGAAATTGGGTAGACATAAATAGTACACCTGTAGGTCCAACTCCCGATGAATTGAATGAATGGATGAAAACCCTGCAAAAGAAAGAGACAGAACCAAAACCACTAGATGTAATTAGGCTAAAAATAGACATGGAAGAGTTAATCTTAGGGACTATTGGTACGGAAAAATTAAAAACATATCAGGATGATGAGATTATGTTTTTGTGTGAAAGTATTACATGGAGAGCTAGAAATTTGCATGACAAATTAGAAGAGGTAGCGAATGAACTAGGAGTAGAATTTGTAAAGGTGAGGAGTTTGCAGAAACCATATAGGGTAGATTTTTGTGAGAAAGATATAGAAAATTTGAACACATCAGGACGGTTAACCCAAATAAAAGAATTGATTGTTTTGTTGAGAAAATGGGGTGATGTGGACAGATGAAGCAGGTGGACTAAAAGGAATGAGAAAACGACCGATAAAGCGTCTTTGGCTTTTGCGGTGACAGACAAAGAACCAGTTGTAAGGGAATATCCGATGAGAGAAACTCCAGGAGGTAGATATGTGCATGTCCCTTGGTCCAGACAAGATATACTGTCATTTACTAATGACTTCCCAAAATTCAGAGAAAAGCCTGTAGAATGGTACAGACAAGTGGAAAGGTTTGTTAAGGTTTCAACGGTGTTGTGGAAAGATTGGGATGGATTATTTGACATTGTAGTACCAGCTGATTTATGGACAGAATGTAAGATTACCATTGATTGGCCAACTGTAGAATACCCAAGAGATGCAAAAACAGGAGCGCCAGGATCAGAAGTTATGAGGAAATATGACCAAGTTATTACCTTTTTGAAAAACAAAATTCCACCCAAAGAAACCGATTGGGTAAAAATTGATAGAACCACACAGGAAAGTAAGGAATCTGTACATGCCTATTATGAAAGGCTACTTCTGGTTTTCAAACAGTATACTGGCTATGAGACTTTAAATGAAAAAGACATGAGTCATTTTGTATATAGATTTGTTTATGGGTTAAAGCCAGAGATAAGTGAAATGATCAAACAGCATATGATTTGCTGGCAAAACAGCACTGTAGATGAGGTTTTGAGGTATGCTAAATATTGCAGTGATGACATTGAGTGTAGACAACGTAAATTAAAAGAGAAAGCGATGTGGGCACAAGTGAAAGTTGCAGAGAAACAAGAAGCTCAACTGAATAATCAGGCTAATGAGGCAGGACAAACTAAATCCAAACCGAATATAGGTAAAGGAAAAGGCCAAATGAGTATAGAAGAGGCAAAGAAAAAGTGGCCATGCCACAATTGCGGAAAGTTAGGGCATTGGAGAAACGAGTGTAAATTCCCTCCAAAAGCTAATGCGGAAAATCAATCATTAAATCCACAGGTGCAGAGTGAGGTGAGTTACCAACAGCTGCAGCAACCGCAGGTAGTTACTCAGCAGAGTCAGGTGCCTCAACCACCACTTCCCAAGAGTGTAAATCCACAAAGATACAGTGCAGAGACAGGATTCTACGGAGGAGAGCAGGTAACACAATTGCCGCGCGCAGCTGCAATATCGCAGTATTGGTTACGACAGGATGGGAATGAGTCGGATGAAAGTTTATGACGGTGCCTAGGAGAGGAGGAAGAGTGCGTGCTTGGCGCAACTCTAGAGGTAGATCAAGCAGGTCCATTTGTGGATGGAGAAGTGAATGGTGCAAATGTAACATTCCTTGTGGACACTGGAGCTACCCGTTCTACTGTTAGATCAGTGGAAATTCCAAACCTTCCTCTCTCAGGTGAACATATCCAAGTCGTTGGTGTCTCAAATCAGCAGATTAAGGCGCCTCTTACCAAATTAGTAGAGGTAAAGATTGGACCATTTAGAGAAATGCACCGATTTGTGGTGTGTGATTGCAGTCCTGTGAACTTATTAGGACGCGATCTACTCTGCAAAATGAATTGCACCATCTATTGTACTCCAGATGGAATTGCATTTCAGACCCCTGATGAAGATGTACTGTATAAAATGACAATGGTGAATTTAGAATCAGAAGTGAATGATTTATTCCCAAATCCCAATTGAACTAAAAGAAACAGTAAAACAAGAAGTATGGGATTTTACGGGTGAAGATATAGGGTTAATGAAAGGAGTAGACCCTGTTAAAATTTCTGTTAAAGAAGGAACAAATTACCCAAATACTCCACAGTACAAATTGACGCCAGAAATAATTGAAGGAATAACACCTGTAATAAACAAAATGATTGAACAGGGAATTCTGAGAGAGATAATGAGCAGTCCATGTAATTCGCCTATAATGGGACTGAAAAAGCCGAAGGGAACATATAGAATAGTACAAGATTTGAGAAAGGTCAATAAAATCGTTGTTCCTTGTTGTCCAATTGTACCGAACCCTGCTGTAATTCTGTATCAGATTCCACGTGAAGCGGAATGGTACACTGTCATTGATTTGTGCCATGCATTTTCTCTATCCCATTACATTCAGATAGCCAGCCATTATTTGCATTTAGATTTGGAGAGCGTATTTTGTCATGGTGCCGAATTCCTCAGGGGTATACAGAAAGCCCCTCGATCTTTAATCAGATCCTAAAGAAATCATTGGAAGATTTGAAAATGCCTGAAAAATCTGTGATGGTTCAGTACATTGATGACCTATTGGTGGCATCAAAAACAAAGGAAGCATGTGTTACAGACACAATTGCTTTGCTGAACCATTTAGCAAGAGGAGGACATAAAGTGTCCCCATCAAAATTACAGTTTTGTCAACAGGAGGTTCAATACTTAGGCCATAAGATTGAAAAGGGAGTGCGAAAAGTAACGACCGAAAGAATAAAAATAATTCAAGGAATGAGAGCTCCAATGACACAAAGAGAGGTCAGAATGTTCCTGGGAATGGTTGGATACTGTCGACAATGGATAAGTGGATTTTCATTAATTGCAAAACCATTACAGCGTTTGACAAAAAAGGATGTTAAAGATCCATTTGAATTGAATGATGAAGAAATGAAGGCGTTTAAAGAGTTAAAAACGAAACTATGTGTAGCTCCGGCACTGGGAATGCCTGACTTTGAAAAAGATTTTGAACTGTATTGTAGTGAGAGAGATGGGTGTGCGTTTTCAGTCTTAGTGCAAAGACATGGAAACATTAAAAGACCTATTGCTTATTTTTCAGCTGTTTTAGACCCGGTAGCCAAAGCGTTGCCTGGGTGTTTGAAAGCAGAAGCTGCTACTTGCGTGAGTCTGGAACAGAGTGAAGGCATTGTGATGGGTTATCCATTGAGAGTATATGTTCCTCATTCTGTGGAAATTCTTTTGACAAGAACCAAAACTCAATACATGACACATTCAGGCATATGCATCAAAGCAAAAACCGGTCGCAAACGGGCAGATTCTCAGAATCTGCCCCTTTGCGACCGGTATTTTTGCATTTGGGATGCATCATCCCAAATGCAAAATCGCAATTTAAGTAATCTCTAAATTGCGATTACTTAAGTACCATTGCATTTAAGGAATCGTAGAATTGAGATTCCTTAAATGTAATGCATTAAAGTAAAAAAACTAGCGATTTCGCTAATAGGGAGCAAATTACCATGAAGTTGAACTTCATGGTAATTTGCTAAAAGTTTGAAAAATGCACTAAAGTGCATTTTTCAAAGTTCCATTTACACACACACATGCCCTTGGGGCATGTGTGTGTGCAAGATGTACTCATATGCAGATTTCAGGGTGCAACAGGGTGTCTATTTGACACCCTGGCACCCTTGAAATTGCATTCTCAATTTGCGATTCTCTAATTGAGAATCGCAAATTGAGAATGTCTTCCCATTCATTCCTATGGGCCTCTAGGCGAGTCGCAATTAAGGAATGTTTAGAAATCGCTATTTTTAAAGTGATTTCTACATGCATAGCCTTTTGCTATTCCTTATTAGCGAATCCTTATTTTTCGCTAATAAGGAATCGCAAATGGCATTGTTGATGCATGTGCCAGATAGTCGGCTGACTAGGTATGAAAAGGTGATTTTAAGTGCAGACAATGTAACCATTGACAGATGCGCAAATGTAAATCCTTCGACATCATTACCGGATGAGGAGAATATGATAGACATGGATGAAGTTGACCATGATTGCCTGAATGTACTCGAGTATTGTACAAAACCGCGACCTGATATTAAAGATGAGCCTTTAAAAGAATCAGATTATGTACTGTTTGTGGATGGCTCATGTTTGAGAACAAGTGAAGGAGTTTTGAGTGCAGCATATGCAGTATGTACAGTAGCTGCCATAAAGGAAGCATCTTGTTTGAAAGGAATACGTTCTGCCCAGTGGCTGAGCTAGTTGCTCTAATTCAGGCATGCAAGCTGGGAAGGAATGTCCGAATCACAGTGATCACGGATAGCCAATATGGCTTCGGAGTGGTTCATGACTTTGGGCAGATCTGGTCCCAGAGAGGTTTCTTGACATCTGCAGGAACTCCAATCAGAAATGGTGAGTTTGTGAAAAGGTTGCTTGAGGCGATACAGCTGCCTAAACAGATTGCAGTAGTGAAGTGCAATGCACACAAAAATGGGGAGGACTACATAACAGTGGGCAACAAGTTTGCCGATGAAATAGCTCAGTATTGTGCCAAAAATGTAGTCTCATTGAACCGAGGCAGGGAAAGAGAGCATGTTTCATGTCCTTTGCTTTTTACTAACCCTGTCGAGACATGGGATGAGGTGAGACAATTACAGGAAGCAGCAGATGATGAAGAAAAGGATTGCTGGATAAAAGCAGGATGCAGGAAAAGGGAGGAAAATGATGTTTGGGTTTACAGAGACGAAAGACCAGGTATGCCTGATAGCATGATTTCTGACATGGCACGGATGTACCATGGACAAGCTCATATCGGAAGGGATGCAATGATCAGACTTTTCAGACAAACCTGGTATAACCCAAAATTCAGAGCCATAGCTGAGAGTCTTTGTCAAAGATGTCTAGTTTGTCAACAAATAAATCCAGGAAGGAAGACAGTCGTGAGTCTAGGAACAATAGGACGAGAAGGAGGTCCTTTCACGAGAATGCAGATGGACTTTATCGAAATGCCCCCAAGCAATAGACTAAGATATGTTCTTGTAGTCGTCTGTTTGTTTTCTCTTTGGGTGGAAGCCTATCCGACCAGAAGGAATGATGGAATTACAGTAGCAAAACTCATGCTAAGAGAATTCATTCCAAGGTATGGTTTTCCGGTAACGATTGAAACAGATAGAGGAACACATTTTCAGAATGAACTAATTCAATTGATATGTGAAGCACTTGGCATTAAACAGAAACTGCATTGTGCATACAGACCAGAGGCTTCTGGAGTAGTAGAACAAGTGAATGGAACAATAAAGAACAGGTTAGGGAAAATGTGTCAAGCCACAGGACTCAAATGGCCAGATGCTTTGCCATTGGTTTTAATGACTATCAGAAGCATACCTGAAAGAAAGACAGGTCTGAGTCCCCACGAAATAATCATGGGACGAGCAATGAGACAAGCACATGTACCTGTCAACAAACTGCTGACTATAACTGATGATCTCGTGTTGGATTATTGCAAAGGATTGGCTGATGTGGTACGTTCTGTGTTTCATCAGGTTGGACCGGATGCGACCACTCTCGAAAGAAAACCAGCTCATGATTTGAATCCAGGAGACTGGGTCCGCATAAAAGTCCACAGAAGAAGAAACTGTTT
This sequence comes from Calotriton arnoldi, assembly GCA_963921515.1. NCBI lineage: Eukaryota > Metazoa > Chordata > Amphibia > Caudata > Salamandridae > Calotriton > Calotriton arnoldi. The sequence continues at coordinate 127,666 of CAWUFW010011373.1, forward strand.
GGTTCCCCGTTGGGACCGACCACGACAAGTGATCCTGGTAACAACAACTGCAGTCAAATGTGCAGGAGTGAAACACTGGGTACATGCCAGCCACACCATCAGAGTCCCAGATCCTGAAATTCGACCTGTAAGTTGACATCTGGAAATATCTGATACCAGTTCAGCATCCGATGCAGAAGAAGAACCGAACAGGATTCCAGAACTTGAAGATCAATCTGTAAGTCGACATCTGGAAGACCCAAGTACAAGTTCAACGACAGAAGGAGATAGTGAAAAAGCAAAAGTTCCAGAACTTGAAGATCGACCTGTAAGTCGACATCTGGAAATATCAGACACCAGTTCAGCGTCTGATACAGATCACTCAGATTGTGATGAAAGTCTGAAAAAGGATTGGAAGACTGATATCATAAACGAAGAAACTGAGCAAAAAGACAGCAATAGTGAACAACCAAGCACAAGTTATGGTAAAGATCCTTCAGAAATTATTCTAATAGATGAAGAAGGGATAGTTTCAACTAGAAAGATAGAAGAATCGGAAGAAACCCGAGACGTAATAGGGACAGATCGGCGAAAAAAGGAACAGGGAAATATAGAAACAGATAGAGAGGTCGACGCGAATTCGGAAGAACCTCGAGGAGGGACAGAAGTAGGTGAACAAAGAAGAAAAACACGAAAAGGATCAGAACTAGTTGAAAGGAGTGAAATAATAAAGTTCAAGATAAGAAACAATAAAGAAAGGTCTGAAACAGAATCAGAAGAGAGTGGAGAAGAAAGAAAACAGGTATTAGAAACAAGAAAGAGAACTTGGAAAGCAGAAAGGGAAGAAAAAGAAAGTGAACCGAAAAGGCCGAGAAAGGAGATAATTGACCCCACGAAGTTAGAAGATTGAGATACAAGATCATAAACTTAAATGGAAAGAATGCAGAACAAGTAAATGAAATAACAAGTCAAGAGGAACAAGAAAAACAAGGTGGAAAACACTTGCAGAAAACAAAAAGAGTGAAGAAAGCAAATCTGAAATATAAATCACCTGAATGGCTATACATTGCGTTGACTGACATCAAAGAAGAAGAAATCACTCACGAGAACCCTGAACAAAGCTACAACTTAATGGGTGAAGGTGAAGTGCAACAAGTTTAAAAGAAATTTGAAAGAAATTTCTACCGAACTGGACAAAACTCCGAATTTGACAGGAAAGAGTTCTGAAAAGAACTAAGGAAAGTACCAAAACGAGACAAAGTGAGAACGTAGGGTGGCTAAAACGTCATTTCTGAGGTGTGGTGACACATTTTCTGTATATATATATATATATATATATAGACAATAGAACAAGATGGTAGATACCAAAAATAGAACATGTAGATGTGAGTTCTTACGTAGATGGTGTAAGATGTGTTTCTTTTGTACAGGATTATTAATGACCGTATGGTTTATCTTAGCAATCACTATTCCAATTAGATTAGCTGTAGAAGAAACGTCCATATCAGAAAATAACACAGAAAGAAAAGGAAGCTAACATGCAGAAAACAGCCATATTAAAAGATAGTGTAGAGTTACATAAAGATAGATCAATAACTGATTTTTCTAAAAATGTTTTCACCAAATTATTATATGAATATGTAGAAACAATGGATGTGAGAGATTGCTATGTTTGTATGCAATTGCCTGCGTCTGTTGCAGAAGGTGTGACTTATCATCACCTTCCTTTGACGTATGGAATAACATGTAGTGTTTTAGCTAGTCTATTTTATAGAACAGGAAGGCTAGAATATTATTATACCGATATAGATAAGATTTTTGCAAAGATTCCTATAGTATCTGAACTAAACAGGGTGAAAGAAGCAAAGATGTTTGGAGAGTTTTTCTTAGAAAACAAGGTTCTTTCATTAGATGACATAGCAAAACACAACCTTACCTGTGAGTTAAGAAAAGAGGAAAAGGTGTTTTTAGAAATGGTTGAAACCAGAAGGATAAAATTCCAGAGAAAAGTGATAGAGGAAGAAGAGACAAAAACACCTGTGTGGGCATTTGAAGAAGAAAATAATGATAAAAAGAAGACAAACATAGCTATGACTTTGGATTGGCCCCAACAGGGAAGGTTGTGCATTAGTAGAAATAGAACAAGGTATGATAACTATTTCGTGGGTTCCAGTAATTGTCAAGACAATTATAAAATTTTAGGAGGTTGGGGATTCAAAGGGCGAAAAGATCCAATATTTCCTGGGATCGATTATATTTGCGGAAACAGAGCTTATTACAGGTTGCCGGACCAATAGTATGGGACGTGCTACTTAGGCCTGGTCGTTCCAAAGATTTTTCATGTAGATAGAGGAGAAAAAGGAACACACGAGATGGGTAAAACATCCACACGAAGAAAGAGGGAAAGTTTTTCAGAAATAGTGGGTGATATTTTTGGAGCATTGATACCAGCAGTGGGAATATCTTTGAATGCATTTAAAATTCGGAAATTATCCACAGTAGTAGATCGTTTATCTACAGATACTGCTGGAGGGTTCTTGATGGTAAATACCGAGATGGTTGCCATGAGAGCTATGGTGATGCAAAATCAACTTGCCCTTGACATTCTTTTGGCAAAAGAGGGTGGAGTCTGTGGAATGCTGAAAGTTCAACATTCTTGCACTTACATTCCAGATAAAAGTGAAAATATACAAAAGTATATAAAGAATATTACAAATTTGCACAAAGAACTTGTTCCAATGGAGGTTGAAAATGCCTGGGGGAAACTTGGTAAGAGTTTTTCCTCTGTATCAAATTGGTTTACTCAAATAAGTAGTTTGATTATAGGGAAAGTTATGATAGCAGCAACAATAATAGTATTAGTAGTATTATTCGTGAGATTTGTCATAATATGTATCAAAAGAAGGAAAAGACAAAACAAAATAGAAAGAGAAAATAAGATAAATAAAGAAAGAGAGCGAGAAATAGGTGAAATCGAACTTGAAGAACTGAAAGAAAGCATGTATAAGAAAACAAAAAGACAAAATGAAAGGGATACAGTTGTGTAAACTAATAAAAAGCAAATGGACAAGAAATATGCTATCTGACAAATTGGTATGACATGGGTTTTTGTGGTGATATTAAAAATCACCAAAGGGGGGAGTTGATGGAGCAAGGTAAATGAGAAAATTTTGAACCCCCTAATATTAACAATAATAATTAATACAATTGTTTGTTTCAGTGGAATAACCAACAACGTATGTCTTCTTTATAAGTGTTTACGGTAACATGCAGTATCCGTGCAAACTAATTTACTTACAATTGCTAATGTAACTAACGATAACATAACGATATGCGTATTAAATTAGAATAATATTGCATGATTTGTGCTACGTAGAGAATTGTATGGTGGCAAAAGAAAGTGGTTGGTAAGTAAGAAATAGCTTTATGTGTCGCTTTTGCTAGGTAACACCTAATTGGGGTACGTAGAATGACGGGAGGGAAATGAAAAGGCTTATTTTCTTTATTCTTAACTATTTTCTGTTTACTTCTATGATAGTTCGCTCAGGCCTGCTAGGCCGTGCTGTAAAAATGGCTGCTGAGGCAAACAAGCTAGAGTAGGCGTGCGCAAGATGGCTTCCAAGCGAAAAGAAAAGCTGTGAACCAATGCATCACGTGGTTATTTCCAAAGCCTAGGATGGAAGAGGGATCAAGGTCGTGATGACCTTATTACCCGAGCGTGTGCCAAAGGGGGACGTAGCGAACAAGTGTGAGAAACAGCAGTGCATTCAGGAATGAACAATGAACTGTTTAAAATAAAGTATCGGAAAGAAGATACAAATAAAGACTGTAAATTGGATTGGTAATGTCCTGAACCCGTGAGAAAGGACAAAGTTATGAACATTCTTTGGAACTGGTTTGAGCAAGGAGGGTAATGAGGAGATGTTTGACACCCCTCCAATGGACCAATTAGCGTGAATCTCGCCCCCAAAAGTGAAACATTTGTGCTTAGTAAGCTAGTGTTAGGGTATAAGAGGACTCTCTTAAGTAGGAGGGGGGTTGGCGTGGTTTTTATATATTTTTATTGAGCACTGGACGCTGACGCTGGAGAAGCCGCTGCTATTTTTCTATAGGCCTTTATATTTTTAAATACGATTAATCTTTTACTCTTAAATTTGATAAAGAAAGAACGAGATTGTGGCGGAAACCCTGTATAGGTGGTCCGTCGAGGAGGCCTGTTTAGCAGGACAGACAGTCAGTTTTGGGAGTTCTAAGCTGAGATCTGAATTTAACAGCTGTGACGAACTTTATTTTTCCATCTAAAAGGGTATGCATTGCAATTTCAATTTATTCTTATAATGATAATAAATGTATTGGTTCGATTAATAAAACTGAATTATTCATGCTTATAAAAAATTAGATAAACTATATTATAATTAAATTTACGAGTCTGTGATTCTTTAGCTCAATAATAATTGTAAATGTTTAAAAGTTTATAGTGATTGAGCTGGTCTTAATCACCATCAACTGATTCCTATTAGTTGGTCCATCGACCAATGAGCGGAATACCTTAGAAGTTTGAGAATTATCATGTTGATTTAAAAAGGTATCCCGTCTCCTTCCAGCAACTCATTAACTTTTTCTCCTAAGCAAAGGCGGACGAGGTCCAGGGAATATATGAGTGAGTGAATGTTTATGCGGTGTTATGGGCCCCACCGTCATATTGGTATAGTTGTGAAGGAGAGTGTTTCCCAACCTGGATGTCAATGCCTAGAGGAGAAGAAATTTTATTGATAGCGCTGGATCAAAAGTTACAAATAAGTAGGCCCATGTGGTAAACTCTGCTCCGCCAGAGGAGCTTACAGAATTTGGGCACTCTGTGTTCAGGCCGCTAGCGAGCACGAGTTAGACTTCACACCCGCTCGCACAGTTTCTGGCCATGATGGCACCAATGTAGCGCCAATTGTGGTCACAAATGCACCACAGGAGTAGTTTTTGTGCTCGAGAAATAGCTAAAGTGGTTTTCTGGTGGATTTTATTCTCCAACAGACTGTTGGAGTTGTATATTCATGTAAGAAGCCTTTTTTAATGTTTTATTCCAACAGGAAGAAAGTGACCCAGAGACTCCAACTTCCTGTTCCTGTTCAGCAGGCTCCTCTCAGTGCTTTTCCCATCTCCTGGTCATTTTTCTTTTGGATTTGGAGCTGAAATGATCACTCTCCTTGTCTGCTGCATTTATACCATTGGATTAAAGGACTTTGTATTTGAGATTTCACAAGTAAGTTCAAAAACTCTTGTATAAGGGTGTTGTTTGTTTGATAGAGTACCAGTATTAATATGTACTTTTATTAGATTTTTTCAAAGTGATTGTGGGGGGTGGTCTGCATTTTCAGTAGTGGTCTGGTTATATTGTTACATTTAATTAGGAACAATGCTGCACAGTTCAATACATTTTCTTCATGTTTCTCCATGTTTGTTAAATTTGCAATATTTATTTATTTTACTATGTGGCCTAGTCTGCCAAGGGGTCATCTAGTAGGCCTAGGTCAGTGCTAGTCATGAGTGCATGAAACAACTGTTCCTATGGTATATGTACTTTTTAAACATCATTTAGGGCTGAGATGGCTTTGGTTAAATACAAAATGTGATGGTCTTTTTTGTATTTCATGCTTTTATTTGTGGACAAAAAGTGTAAATGTGGGGTAATATTTGATGCCTTGGGAGGATGTGTGTTGTTGGAACATTTTTATAGCTCAGTTAAGTTTCGTTTTTGGCATTGCTGAATTAATGGTAGTGATTTATTCAGTGTTACCATTCCTCCTTTGTCTGTCCAATGTGTGTGTATGTTTGCCATAGGCCACCATTCATTTGTCTTTATGCTCCATGCTATGTAGCCGGGGCCATTTTGTGGAGTATGGGTCCATAGGTTTGCATGTGTTCTTTGTTCCCCATGCCTCCTTGCATGCTGTTGTTGTTTGGCCATGTGGCTGGCAGCCATTTTGTGCATCCAGCCAGTGTGCCTTTGCCATAAGCTTACATGTGTTTTTTTGTTCCCCATGCCTCTGTGCTTGCTGTTGTTGTTTGGCCATGTGGCTGGCAGCCAATTTGTGCTTTCAGCCAGTGTGCCTTTGCTATAGGCTTGCATGTGTTCTTTGTTCTCCATACCCATGCCTCCTTGTTTTTGTTGTTTGGCCATGTGGCTGGAAGCCATTTGTGCATCCTGCCGGTGTGCCTTTGCTATCGGCTTGTATGTGTTCTTTGTAACCCATGCCTCCTTGCTTGCTGCTGTTGTTTGACCATGTGGCACTGGCTGGCAGTCATTTTGTGCATCCAGTCAGTGTGCCTTTGCCATAGGCTTGCATGGATGGATGTGATATCAGTTTCATAACATGCTTTAGGATCATTGCAGTATGTATGTTAAAAATATGACTTTGATGAGCAGTGCTTATATATTACATGCATTTTTTGCATTTTTTATTTAGCACCTCCTTGCCTTACAATACGTTTCTTCTCATCCTCCCATAGAAACATCGGCTATTATTGATTGTTTTTGTCATTTAAATTTATATTTTAATTTTATTTTTTTATTGTAATTTTGTAAAAAAAAAAACATATTTGTTTATATTTTTACTTTTTTAAATATTTTACATTTTCTTTCAATTTGTTTTTTAGTTTTTGTTTCTTCATTTCACCTCAGTTGATCCATCCATCAATTCACCGATCCACCATTGGCGCACAGCCATGCAACATCTTTCAGTTTTTTTAAAGTATAATTCTATTTCCTCCTGGACACCCTGGCTGCGGTGCGCTGAAGACACAGCAGCATACATTTTTTAATGATTATTCCATTTCCCCCTGGATTATATTGCCTGCCATAGGCGCACACTAACCACCATTTTTAGGTTGAGCCCTGAGCCAGCGCGCAAGCGCTGCTCTGGGGTTGATCTGTGGTAGTTGACTACGTGAGGGAAGCCCAGTCCACTCCCCCACCCACTTTTTCATTGTCTTGTGTCTTTGTCCTTTGTAAATGCTGCCTTCCGATTGGTTTATAGGCTGCTAGTCCCGGCCATGTCGTCATTTGTATCCTTCCATAGCTACTGGCCCCTTTACTGCATGTTTCATGAGCACTATTTACTTCCTGTGCCCCCCCTCCCGCTGTCCGTGCCTTCTCTCCCGCCCCACTCCCGTTGTTTGTGCCTTCTCGCACCCCTCCCACCCGCCCACCCGCACTCCCGTTTGCAATGTAATAGGTCTCGCGTAAATGCGAGTCCTATTGCATTGCAAATGCTTGTCTTCAAAATGTAAGTCATACGATTAGGCGCATGCGTGAGTTCGTGCTCTCAGTTTCATGTCCTGTAGCCATCCTTTGGTAGAATAAACCGACGCTCTTGTTTAACAACACAAGCGCACTGGGCATGAAAGAACTTTGCCGCACATGCACAGTGTGTGTGTCAGCGCGCGCAGCTTACCTGTATTGACTGGTTCCGGGTTGGTGGTGAGTGTCTGATGTTTCCAACTGTCCTTTTCCCTAGTAGTGTCTAGCATCACCAGAGCTCTCTTGCTCCTTAAGAGCTTGGGTCTCTCTTTCTCTTGACCCCTCATTCCCATCACAAGCACCTTGGGGAATCGCCAGGCGTCTGTCAGTGGCCCCCAGAGTGACTGCCCTCTCTGCGCCAGGAACTCTCTGTAATTTCCATTTCCAGTGGCGGCTCGCATAGGGCGTGCTGTGGGGCGGGGGAGGGGCAGGGTGGGGTAGTAAACTCAGACATACGACGGAACGGAGGAACGTAATAATTACTTTCCTCCATTCCGTCTTATGTCCGAGTTTACTACCCCCCTACCCTCCCCCTCCCCCTCCCCGCCCCAACCCCCCGCAGCACGCCCTATGTGAGCCACCACTGTCCTTTTCTGCGTAAGCTACAGGCTGCCTTCTCCCGCAGTCACACCCCGTAACAAATGCTTGCTTCTTCATTAGTCGCTCTCCTTTTAATTTTGAAGGCGAGACTTGTACCTCAGGAGCAGATCTGACCGTGACCTAGTTTCTCATTAGACTTCCATCCTCTCTGGTATGCATAAAAATGTTGCTTCTAAACTTTTAACTAACCAGAATGAATGTATGTGCATATGCAGGTTTGCGATCACTAGACATATACTAAGCATACTTTATAAACTACATTATTCATTGTTGTATATATTGTACCTAGGTGGTTCCTGAACGCAAACGTGTTAGAGCTTCAAGAATGAGAATACCTATAGCGGGTAAGCTCGCAGTACCTTAATACGTAATTGCGCTCTCTAGAATTAATTTTGCAATGCCTTTAACTTATATACGTTTTGTGTAGCTTCTTATTTTGTTTTGAGACCGTGCATCGTGAGACACAAACGAGTCCTAGATCCACCTTTAATTCTATTTGTAGGCTTAGGCACTCAAAAGTTAGACGGAATATGGAACGGTATTTACCAGACGTGGAAAATACCATTATCACATAACTCTTAATTCCAATCCCCGGGGAAACTTTTATTTGACCAGAGATCGAAATTTACACTTTTAAGAAGGGCAAAAGTATAAGAATTGATAGCGATCAACTTGTATTGGGCGTCTGGAAATGTATCTCTGTAAAGCTTGGCACGGGTTCTTATATCACGTAGTTACTTTAACCGCCATACTGTGTCTTCCATCATTATGACTATTTTTCACTCAGGAATATAAATAACGCCCTTGCTCAAAATTGTTTGCTCAGAAAGAAATAGTAAAAATAAACTCCATTCTGCCCCTAATATTGGTCTACAACATCTTGAGTAAGACGGTTTATTTTTGCTGTGTATTGTACGCGAAACAATTGAGTTGACTTGAAATTCAGTATACGTCAATGTCTATTTGTCTGGTTTTATCGACCACATCAGAGTTTCCGTGTTTACACTCCTGTTGCTCTGTCACAGCTTGGCTGGTATCAGAAGGCAGAGAACTGTATTGTTTCTAATTGTTTTGTTTTAGGTTTCGCTCAACCACAAATTTAGCATCTTGCAAGCCTCATGTAATATAAATTAAAAAAATACATACTATATATAAAGCCCTTGTGCTCCCATTTTTCATCTGTCATTCAGTTTTTGCTTTCTCCAATCAAAGCATATAGCATGGGGCAGTGGGGCAATTGCGTTTGCCTGGCCATGTGCACATCAGCCTAAAAGAAGTGCACTTAAATGCAAAAGCATTTATGCCAACACTTGCTTGTGTTTTTTTACTGTTCTTTTGCATTATTTCTTTGTTTTCTTTTGCCACCCATTTGTGTTTAAACTGTGTCTTCAGGTTGCAGTAAAGTTTTTAATAACTTTTTTACATTTAAGCATTGTAGGTCACATATTTAATATGTGGCTATTGTCTACCTAGTCCTAACATTTGGTACTGTTGCTATTATGTTGTACAGCTTATTAGACCAGAGAAACCTTATAGCCCAACTACAACAATGAAATAAACAGATAACCGTAATAAAAAACAATGCTGGTGTGGTGTAGTGTAGTCCATGGAGAACCATATAATCTTATTGGCAACATCATTGTAATAGCATGGGTGTGGTGGTATAACTCAGGAGGCCCCACTGCAGTGAGCGTTCCTTTTATTTGTGTGGGCCCGTACGAGAAATTATGTATGATGTTTCTGGTGCCCGTTTTCCTTTGAGCCAGCATAATAACCCCTTCATTTCAGACTATACATTGTCTGTTCTCACACTGGACTGCGCATTCAGGTGTTATGGATGCATATTGTTCCTAGAGAGAACTATTATCAATACTTTCCATTGTTTAGCTATTGGACATCTTAATTCTCTCCTGTGCAATGCTGAACTATGTTCTTCAATCCAGTGTATCGGGGCGGTGTGCTATGTGGACATCAATGGGTGGCAGGGGTCTTCTAGAAGCAGGTCTTGCCAGAAGCAGTGATAAATCTGGGAATGTCAACATAGCCATATTCGTTTTAGGGCCTTTGTATAGCTCAATGAACATCCTTTAGTGCTAAGAATGTCTGTGCAACTACTTATCCTTGATAGTTCACTTGTGACTCCCTGCCACAACTTCTGATTTCAGGAAGTCCCACTTCATGCGTGTCAAGAATTCTTTTATGGAGATAGTTTTCCTTTAGCAGTGTTTGGGATGTGTCTAGTGTAACTTTCTTAGCTAATATCTTATTATTGTGATCCCTATTGCATTCCCATTGGAGTAATTATCAGATGGTAAAGTCTCCAGTTGGAGTGGAAATGCCAATTAGAGGTATCACCAGACTCAGTACCCTGACTTGTTCAGTAAGGCAGATGCTTCTGTCTTCAGGTTACAGTAAAATAAATCTGATAGTACCTATTCCTTGCACTAGTAACAATTGTATTTTCCTGTCATGTGCATTAAAATGAAAAATTATTTGTACACCTGTTCTAAATGCACTTGCTCTTTCTTTTCAATTAAAATGATATGAAGTAATTCTTTTTTAAACGTATTTCAGATTTGCATTGCATGCATTGACCCCCACGTTTGGTGGTGGCTTGTTTTCTATTTATTTTTGTATCATATGCTTGCAGTACAAAAAAATAAACATTACACCAGCTTGTCAAGGCCAACCCATTGGCTTTACCAAGGTCTGTCCTACCTGGTGTTTAGCATGCTGTCCTAAGACCACTTTATGGGACTTCTTTCCATTATAGATTTGAAACTATCCTGAGCGGATGCTGATTGCATCGAGAAATGCAGACTCCCCTATAATCACATAGGGGAAGTTTGTGACCTGATCTAAGGCACCAGCCTCCCTATCTCACTATTAGTATTATTTAGTTGCTACTGATTCTCCGTTAGCCTCCCAAGTAAAAGTAGTTGGAGGGACATTAATCTTCTCAAGTGCCTACAGGTACACATTGCCCACTTGCTTCATTGTCTCTCCTTCTCCCTGCTGCAACTCAAAGGTAAAAGAAACCAGACACAAAAAGCATGGAAAGTGACCAGTTGTACTATAGGTCTTAAAGTGGCACTGTCCCTGCCGCAGGGTGGTTGATAAGTACACCTAGGACTTCCTGAAATGTCTCCATATAATTAAAATTGCACCTGAAACTGACTGTCCTTGAATGCCATAGAGTGGTGGCAAATATCCTTAATACATTTCCCCTAGTGTCCTTTGAAAAAGATTGAGAATACAACATCTATTGTGGGTTGAACAAGGGAAACCTGATGAGTTTGTGATGCAGACAAATTGGTGTCTCTGTGCTTCTCTTGCAGCTCTGACTACATCCTTGTTACAACATTTAGCTCCATAAAATATGATGGGCTCCTCTTGCTCACTGTGTCTCTCCTTACCCGTGTTAATAGCTTTCTTTGGCCTCATTAAATATCCCACTAAAGGTCTTTGCACACACTTATGCAATTCAGTGAAACAGATTCTACAAAATCAGGCAACTAGCTCGGCTGGTTGTAATCTGTGTCCAAACTGAATGTATTACCTTACACCTTTTGCTTATTTTTCAGCCCATATGTGCTTATTCTCTGACCCGGTTAGGTCTGTTATATTTGGACATGGCTCTTGTATTGGATTGAGCTTCACTTAATCGCTAGTGTAGTTGTAATTGTAATCGCTGAGGAAGATGAACTTTTGTTTTGACACATAACAAAGGAACACATATCTTAAGAAAAATCAAAAGGCACAGTAAAGACCAGTACACAGTTACATGATAACAGGTGGTTATCCTTATTGTGTTCTGTTGCGACAACTATCCTTTGAGTGCAATTTTGAACTCCTGTAAGAAGCCGGTCTCACGAATGACAGACAGTGGGGAGTTCCAGTGAAGTGAGCCTAGCAGGTAAGAGGTTTGAAATTGGTATTGTGATTGGTGATCTAAGATTGCGGGGTTTGATGTAGGTAGGGGCAAACAAAATTGCTGCCCCGTTGGTCAGACATTATATAGAAGCCCAACATAATGCTCAGGACATACAATGGCTTATTTTGGAGAAAATACGTATCAATTCGGGAAGTCAAAGTAAGGAAATACGTAAACGGAGAGAAGTATTCTGGATCTATATTCTTGAGACATATAAACGTGGGATTAATAATGAAATCCCTTGGGATCAGGTTATTCGATATAATAACAACTGAGAAATAAATTGCTGAATACTATGTCCCTCTCTTTTTATACACACTCTCCGCCTCCACTGATTAAAGGACTTCAGTAGGAGCATGTGGCTATGTTCATTTCAGATACGGGTCTATTCTGTTAGGTCAACAGCCATATATAGTCAAATGTAGCACCACCAGGACAACACCCCTTCATGTTCTCATATGACAACTTGTAGAATATTTTTGTTTTTGGGAAAAAACTAGGTTATTTCATTGTACATGGGTTCATACACCAAGATTACTGTGCTTCTAAACTAGATTCTGACTAGTGTTATATTTAACACCCACTTACAATAACTCTATATGGTGGTTGTTATCTTACCATAATTGTACTTCAAATCTTTTAAATAATTTAGGAAACTGTAGTATCAGTTATTGTTACAATCATCTATGTGACACAGGGCTGTATAAGCCTTATGTTAATACATATTGTGTGATTTTCTAAACAAGAATGCACATATTATACTCAGTTCAAAATGGCGGATTTGTTATCCTCCGATTTTGAGTTACATGATAGGAGTCCCTGGACCCACCTTTCACCATATCTAACCTATCCGGTTTGACTAGCGTCATATCCGGAAACAGAATGATGGCGTGAACATCCCCATGTCGAGTTTAAATTCGGCGATTTAGCGGTAACACATTTGACGTGCCATTCACGGCACAGCATTTTGAGACACCTCGAGCGTGGACCGTAACAATGTACGGTCGGTTATCGATGCCGGGATTCTAACAGGGAGGAGCCATCCGTTGATTTCATCGTAACCTGTGGCGCCATTCACAGCCGATTTATTTACACCGTTTAAAGGTACAGAAAAGCTTTGTTTTGGCGTCCTACTGACACTCGTCACACCCAGTTGCGCGATATATCGGGCCAGTATTCCCATTTATAAATTGCCCTTTATATCCTCTTTTTGCAGGCATCAATTGCTTGTTCCACCATCGTATCCTGAAGTATGCATTTTTAATACCACACCGGGACCTCGGCTGAAACATTAGCCAATCCATAGGATATCTACATCAAAAGATTTACACCATTTGAAGGTACAAGAAACGTCTGATCTAATGTTATCTACTCGTATTACACATTGTTATGTGTCATACTAGCTAAGCAGCCTCACCTACAAGTTACTTATTATGTCTTTCTATACAGGCATTTATCGTGTGTTTTTTAACCATATTTGAAAAAATGATCCTTAACATCGCGATAGTTAATTGGCAGTAAACTTCAGTCTTACAAAAGGAACAACATAGGTAAGACATCAAAACATCGTTCATCTCTGCATATTAAACGACCTTTTTGTACTGCCATTTACTAGCTTGAAAGTAATCTGATTATTATAATAACACATATTCCTTTTCATCATTTTCACTACAGAGTGTACTACATTATTTTTCCACGTTTTTTCGTTGATGTACCCTTGGAGTTACAACAAACTCTTATAAGCCAACTTATTCATACAAGTTGCGTGCTGTGACCAATTAGTGACTACTGGGTAAGCTTATATCTTTCACCATGAAAAGACATATCACTAGGATTTTCTCTAAATGGACGGCTTTTATTTATATATATATCCTCTGTTTCTCTTTATTACCCCTATAGGTATTTTCCCTATACCTTGCGTCACTATTAGTTTCAACCGAAGCTTCATTGCTAGATGATATATTATATCCACTAAGGTAATTTATCAGATTATGAATAACTTTTTGTATTCATCGGATTTTCTGTCAGTTTATAACTACTGACGCTCTTAGCTCTACCTCACGATGAAGGCACTATCTTGCATATACACGGTTTTTCTTTTCTAGTGGTTGGTCTTCTCTTTCTTATCTTCACACATCGTGAGGTGATTGGTTTTGAAACGGATCTTTATTTAGTTAAATTTTGGAATTGGTTCTAATCTCTTTTATCACTATAATATAGAATCTTTGCTTTCTGTGACATTTTAAAGAACCCTCCCCTTATTTTAAATAGATGTTTCTGACTTATACTATATTATAGCAGAAATCTTTAGTAGGACCCTCAATATGTGATCAGAATTATTTCTTACATTTATGTTTTTCTTTTAGATTTTAATGGACCAACATGGCTACCTGATGAAGGCGTACCGACGAAACGCGCTTAGATACACGAATTATGTTAGCCATGACCACATTGTTTGGTTGTTCAAAATAATATATGTATTGAATATTTTGTCTAAAATGTTTTTGTGTAAATTTATGTCTACAATCACAATATCATGTTTTGACATGCATTAATATTAACCCTGGGCGTAGTTTGCGTAGTAGCACTACGCGTAGCTACGCGAAGTACACTTTGAACTACGCTCAGCTACGCGTAGTGCGTAGCTGTGTGCTTCTCTGCACTGTGCAATAATTGCAAACAGCATCTTGCACAGTGCAAGTTATGATAAAATAAGTATCTCTGTCTTTATATGCTAAAATGCATATAGCCATTTCACAAAAGTGAAAACGATAAATGAACAAGCAGTGAGAGAGGTGATGATTTTGGGATCCTCCCTAACTAGATGTCCCTCACGAGTCAAATGCAAAAGCTTCATGAAAGGGTTTCAATGCTTTTGCATTTGACTCATGAGGGACATCTAGTAACGACTAGTGGAACTGCAGCTTGATGTAATAATAATTTCAATGCCTTTGCATTTGACTCGTGAGGGACATCTAGTAACGACTAGTTGAACTGCAGCTCTTTGTAGAATTATTTTGATATTGGACACTATATTATTCACTGCCCACTGCTAATCTCGTCCCATAATGCTTTGCAGGGCCTTTGGTTGGGATTGTATTTTTGCCCATAACTGTGCTTGGGGTGGTCCTAGGAGGAAGGGACCACCACTGAATCAATCAGCATGATATGCTCTTTGTGTTCAAGGCATCTGCTTGGTCCTCCCCCTAGGTTAGGGGGGACCCCAAAATCATCACCTCTCATTGCCTAGTATTTTCATTCTCAAAGTTCACTTTTGTGAATTGGTTATATGCTTTTTAGCATGGAAAATTGCTTTATCAAAGCATTTGTAGGTGTTGATGATTTTGCTGCTACGCTACGTGTTTTAGCACAGTTTTTGCACTGTGCTACGTGCAATTTGCATAGTGTGTAGTAGCGCAAACTACGCATGCTCCGTGAGCGTAGCGTAGTACTATGCCCAGGGTTAATTAATATGCTGTAAAATTAGGCCATGTATGAATGGACAAGTACGTGTGAATAGTATTAGCAACAATCATATATTCATTTTGTACTTAGTACATAGGCCAAAATTGAAACTGTATATTTATCAAAATTGCTATTAATGTAATTTTTGTCCTTTTTTCTTATTATTTAAAAAGATAAAAATATTTCTTACCAACAATTGGTTTCTAAAAATAATAAAAATTATATTTCTGATATTGTCTTTTTCTGCTCACACGTTGTTTCTGGTTATCACAGGTCCACTTTTTACCCATTTCCATAGATTTGAATACGAACAGTAGTCATCAACCTAAGGCCATATTCTTGGGAGTCTAGTATTCTTAGTCAGAGGAAGAGGTGTAAATTTAGAAGATTGGATAGAGCCTTGGTAGAAAAGTTTATAACCTTTTCTACAAGGGTGTAGGAATAGTTGGGCAGGTCAGCTGAATTAATAGAGGGGAAATAAAATATACTGAATGCTCGTAAGTCAGTGAGTGGTTTTTTTTCTGTATTGAATGGTATCAGTGAGCAAATATTGTGTATATTAAGTAACTGCAACTGGTGTAGTGACTGTATTGGTACTTTCATCCTCCTAAATGTGCTTGAATATTACATCTTATAGCTCAAGGCCAATGGCTATGCTGCTGTTAGAGGCCCATACTCAGTTATGCCTATAATGAGGAGATGGCCTTTAATGACTGGTATAGACCGAGGCAGAAGGGCTATAAGGTTACTGGAAAAATTCCATTCAATGCCACATAATTCCAATCAACATAATTTCACTCAGTGCAATACACTTGCACACCACATACTTCAGCTGCATACATTTCCATTTCAAACTACATAATTTGACATCAAACCTCATATCTCAACCCAACAACACAGTTACACAAAACACTACATGCATCAAATCCACACCACAGAATTCCACATCATGCTGCACAATTCAACAGCATACCACATACTTAAATGCAACAACATACCACTCCACCACATAAAATGCCATTCCACATAATTACACTCTGACACACAATCCCACTCCACATAATTCCAATACATTCAATGGAACATAATTACTATCCACATATTTCCATTAAGCACCATGCCACATAATTCAACTACACAAATCCACCACACATAATTCCAAAACTAACAATTCCAAAGCAAATAATTCCACTCCACACCACATACATACACTCCAATTCAAAACACAAGAGTAAAACACATTGTCATTTACAGCGCCAATACCTCCAACTCTCACAAATGCAAGACCAATTTGCATTGCAAATGCTTATTTAAAATATTATTAATCGATTTACCCATGCAGTTCCCTGAGGGCCACAGGTGTCTCCTTTAAAATATATGGACATAAAGGAAAGAGCTCTATCTGCATATTGTGTGTTATCCTGATGGGGAATTACATTTTATGGTATGGTGGTATGGTTTGACTTTAAAGTGGTTATATTATTTATTTATTTTATTCATTTGTAGAGCGCATGGTTACACCACCGGTGTGTCCCCGCGCTAAAAGAAACTTTGATAAGAAGTGGGCGTGCGAAATCAATGCACCGCGTTACCGGCAATTCTCCAGCTTTTAACCTAATCGGATTTAGCATAAAGCCACGTTTTCAATTGTCTACGAAATCTTTTTTTACATGGCTCTGTTCTAAGTTCTAGCGGTAGGCTGTTCCACATTTTTGCTGCCTTGTATCTGAAAGAGCGTTCTCCCATTCTGGCTCTAAAAATTCTAGGCACAGTGGCCAGAGCCTTCTCTGATGATCTTAAGCTACGTCCTGGGGTATACTTGGTAATTAGTGGTTGGAGATATCTCTGACCTTTTTTCAGTAGGATGCGGTGGCAATAGCACATTGCCTTGAACACCACTCTCTTTCCCACTGGCAGCCAGTGGAGAGCTGTCAGTGCTTTCTTTGTGCTAGATCTTCTCGAGAGGCCGAGTACCAGGCGGGCAGCCGCATTCTGCATCCTCTGTAGCTTCGCTATACCTTTTTTAGTAGCTCCAAGGTATAGTACTATATTACCTAAGTAACCAACCACACAAATATTGCTTTTGACTGTACTAATACTGCAACAATGCTATGTTTCGCTAAATGCCTTTCTTGCTTGTTTGCTTTTAGGTGCAAAAGAGAAGAAGAGACATCACCCACAGTACTGCCAAACAGTCACAGTCATTCCTCCAATCTCTTCCGCTTGTGCAGTTTAGGGCCACTGCCAACTAAGAGCTTTAAGATGGCCCCAACGAATGTTGCTGCCAAAAAAGTGGTCAGGGAGAAGAAGTGGCTTTCCACCAGTGGCGTGTTGGCCCAAGCCTCTTTCGGACAACGTTGTGTGCCTGCTGCACCGGCCTCCGGGGAGCAAACTGAGAGCTGCACTCCTGCATCAACAGCACCACCCCAACCTAAGCCGAAGACCATGTCTGGTAGTGAGGCAGACACTGCAATCATGGCAACAGCGATGAGCAGTGACGTTGAATTGGATTTGAACCTTTCACAAAGTAGTACCCAAACATTTCAGGAAACAGAGCAAAGTGGACAGCAGCCACAGCCAGCAATAGTACATCTTCCTGTTGTTGGAGCAGAACTGGAGGTCGAGCATCCTGCCGAGCAGGAACCTCCTCTTTTAGAGTCATTGGCTCCCAGACCTCCAGCAAGGAAAAGGAAGAGTACTCCTCCACCATCTTATTCAAGGACCACTTCTGATAATGATGATAGGGACACGGCGTGGACCCCGTCAGAGTCCAGGAGATGCCAGGAGAGGCAATGGAAAAGAAAAGTTTGTTCTGACAACCTTAGAATTATGGAAGGGGGTGATGAGGAGGATGACGACGATGAGCCAGTTATTGTGGAAGGTGACACAGAGGAGTTTGACATTGCTATTCAACCTGCTCCAATGGATGTGGCACAGGTAGCACTGCCAGCTCCCATATTTGCAAAGCGCCAGCTGAGACCTGCCCTAACCACTACCTCAGTAGAAGAATGTACTACAGAGAGGCAATCGATGACACATCCACCTACCTTCAGTTCAGGCTTTGGCAGTGGCCCAGGAAAAAATTACTTTTCCCCAGTTGTGGACTTTTTTACGATTAGCAAATATGAGAAGAACATTGCAATATGCACAGTTTGCCACATGAGTGTTCGTCGAGGTAAGCCTGGTTTACATTATGGTACTGGAGGCCAAATGACCCATATGAAAATAAATCATGCAATTCGGTAGGAGGACAACTTAAAGAAATTACTGAATGTGGTCGTGGTGGTGAAAGTGAGGTGAGCCAGGGAACATCAGCTACAAGTCCAATCATGGTCAAAGGTGATGATAAGGAAGAAGAGGGTGACATCCTTGTGCAAAGCCGCCCTGTCCCAAGCAGTGAACCAGCAGAATCACCCGCCTTAGGGACTTCACAATGGCACAAGACTCAGAGTCAGATGGAAACCCCACAGCATACAGTGACTTCACCACCACAACGTGCACTGAGTCTACCACCATATGCTTCTCAAAAGTCACCTACATCAATGGCACCAGAAAAGAAGAAAAAATACAGATTATTATTACAGGTACGTTTAGGCAGGAGGGGCCCTATGACCGCAACCACCAACCGCACGCTTGTACAATTGGAAGCTGTCAAAAATGTGAGTGCTGGACCTCCTCCCTTTCCTTTTGCAGAAAGCATGGGATTCTTAGAATTTGTGGCAGCCATCTGCCTGAAATGGAAGGTTTCAAGTTGGACCTATTTTTGCCAGAGTTGCTGTTCAAGCACTGCATCATGATGTGCTGCATTTGGTTAGACAAGCTTTGCAGCAAAGTGTTGTTCACACTATCCACCTGATGACAGACGTGTGGACCAGTTATCAGGTGACTGACTACATGTGCCACACTGCAAACTGGATCTCTTTTGTGGGGGTAAAGCAAAAGATATCTACAGGACTTGGTCCTGAAGAAAATTTTAAGAGCTTTTGGCGGCATGCAACAGTGGCCATGTTCGCTATGGAAAAATCACAAACAGCTGCAAATATCTTGGACGAATTTACCGGCAAGGTGTCTTAATGGCTGCGACCTAGGGGTCTCAGAATTGAATTTGGGGCCATGGACAATGGCAGTAACATAGTAAAGGCCAGGGCAGAGAGTGGATATTTAAGGGTCCTGTTTGGCCCATTGCATCAACCTGGTGGTGCAAGACTTTCCCCAAAAAAGACATAGTCAGCAACATACTTATCACCTGCATAAGAATCTGCACTAATTTTAGCCATTATTTTATAGTCCGTAAGCACTTGCCAATTACTCAGCATGCTAATAGAGTGCCAGTTAAAGCCCTGATAGAAGAGGGGCCAACATGTTGGAACTCGACCTATTACATATTGCAACATCTGTTTGAGTGGTAAAAACATATCAATGACTATGTCATACAAAGAGGATGGGATGCAGTTGGGTAAGCTATGGCCATGGTTGCAGAGAAATGGGCCTAGTCAAATGCCCTACACAGATGCTACTCCCTTTTGAAGTTTTCACATGGGAAGTTAGCAAGGAGGACAATACGATGTGCCAAGCTATCCCGTTGTTGCATCTGCTACAGGACCAGATAAAGAAGGTGTCTGAGAGGTTTGCCCTCACAGGCATGAACAAAAACATAGAAGTGCATGCCTTGGTTGAGAGCCTACTCTTTAGATTGGCTTCCTATGCAAGGCTTCATGACAACATCATCTCGTCCAAACAGTGCATCTGTGCCACACTACTTGAACCATAGTACAAACAAATTGTGCCCACTTTCATTCCATTTTCTAAAGGGGAAATTTCAAAATACAAGAGGTGGATTGTTGAGGAAGCTGGAGACCTGGAAAAACAATGGCTGGAACTTAGAGTCCCATCCCGCAGTTCTGGGATGCCGCCTTCAACTTCCAGAGAGGGCAGTCTTGTCTCACATCAGCCAACAGCAACATCAACCACAACACCGGCAACAACAGTGACATAAGGACCGTGCCCAATCTCTGTGTTGTATTGGTATCAATCGGCAGGGCTTAAGTCCAGTGTAGAGATGATGACAAAAGAGGTCGAGCAAGTGGCAGCACCAATGAGCATCCAGAGAATGTTCCGGGATTATCTGGATGATCAAAAAGAGGTCTGTGTGGATAAAAACCCTTTGATGTATTGGCATGGGAAGATGTGCCAATGGCCAGAGCTCAGTAAGCTGGCAATAAAGTTTCTGGCTTGTCCTATCCCCAGTGTGTCTGCTGAGGGTGTGTTCAGTGCTGCTGGTGCAGTTGTTACAGGGAGAAGGATCAGTCTCTCACCTCAAAACGTGGAGAGATTGACTATGATCAAAATTAACCAACATTTCATACCACACAATTGCATTGTTTCTGAAACAGCACAGGAGCAGAAGAAAGAAGATTGGTCAGAATCAAGTGTGTTAGCTGATCAACGTCTGGGTCTGAGGACGAGCTCAACTTCCCAAACTGAGTAAGCCAGTGTCACCATAGAACTTTTTAATTATCTATCGTTGAACTTCTTTCCAACAAAACAAAAGTAGGTAGTGGAACATTATGTTTGTGACAGATTTATGCTACCCTGCTATTTTTTTGTCACATATATTGCTGGATTGCAGTTGGACCAGTGTGCAGTGAAGAAGCCGCCACCATTTCTTCAAGACATTGGAGACAATGCCTCCCCCCCTCGCATGCTTATCCTTTTTTGCATCACTTAGCAGGGCTGCCCCAGAAGATCATTGATTTACAAGAGTGCCAATACCAAATTCCAATGTGTTGCCTGCATCAAAGATACAATTGTGTACTACCACCTAACCTACCTGTACTTGGCAAGGAAGAGTTAACTACAACTATTTCAACAGTCAGTGAGTGATTGTGAGTGATGATTGATGATTCATGTAGTGGCAGACAGTGAGGAAGGGTGTTCAACTGTAATATGTAAACTTGATTGAGAAGACTTGCAATGTTTGGTGCCTGAATGATGGGTGATCATTTTTCTTGGAGGTGATTGGCTTTTCCAAAGTTATTTAGTGAAACTTTAATTTACAAGTGCGGTCCACACCTATCCTTCTTTTTTTTCATCACCTGGTCTGCCCCAGAAGAACAATTTATTTACAAGACTGCCAAATTACAATCTATTGCTTGCATCAAAGAGGAGATACAATTGTGTACCTACCACCATGCTTGGATTGCAACAGGTAACCATTGCACCAATGAGTGATATAAAATTGAGTGATTGTGAGTGATGATTGATGATTCTTGTGGTAGCAGACAGTGAGGGAGGATGTTCAACTGTAATTTGGGAACTTGAGTTAGATTTTTTCCAATGTATGGGGCCTGAATGAAGGGTGATCATTTTTTTCCGAAGGTGATTGGCTCTTTCACACTTAGCCAGATTTAATTGCAGGATCCACTTTTTTCTGGTTCTTCAGAGATCAGACCAGTCACTTTGGTTAACTAACAAAAACCTATACAAAATACTGCAATTCTGTTTCTCTACTTGTTCTTCAACAGCAGTGCACAACACGTTTATCTTGCTCGTGTCATGACTGAGACAGAATTACTCGGAGTCAGGAAAAGGATGGCAGAACTCAGGGTGGGATTACCTCATCAACAACTAGAAGAAAGAAGTTATCGACTTCAAAGTAAAACCATGACTCTGAGGCCTAGTACTCCACTATGTGGAATCAAGAGGGATGTGTTGATTTGTGAAATGCTGCTGAGTGTGTGTTGCACTGGGGGCAAAAGTGAAACTCTAAGTTCTATTGTGTTTTGCTCTGTCTCTGAGTCTTCTTGGCACACTCCTCATGAAGCTTAACTTCCTTCTGTCCTTCTCTTTAACTCTGCAATACAGTTTCTGTTTTACAATCTGCAGGCCTTCTCGTCTCCAGAACGAACAAAAGGCAAAAGTTGAGCTCAACACTTCTTACCTACCAGACCATGCCAGACAAGTACCAAAGAGTGATGGAAATTGCCGAGGAGAACGCAGATGCACCACCTAATTTTGCAATACAGTATAATTTCTCTTTGAACAGTCATATTTTTAGAACTTGGTGGGTTTACTCCTCCATAATTTGATTTTTTCAAACCTAGAAGACATAAGATTTAGATATCTGATAACTTGGGTCTCCGGGGCAGAAGGACTGTTTGCAATGCATTTAACTGTACTGTGTCACACTCATTCATTTGTTTCCTTCCACAACAGATTTATGAAGATGATGTGCTGCTCATCGCCCAGATGAATATTGTCCTTGTGTAGTGTTTGTCTTTGTCACACCTTTCCCCAAATCCCCTTTCCTATTCATTCATAAAACCCATAACCCTCTTCTCCCGGGCTGTGCGATTTATTTGGGTGTGACTTAATTTAAACCATATATGGATCACACACCTGGAGGGGTGTATGTAGTGGAAGCAACACAAACTCACTGTAGAATCTTCAATTACCTGAGCAACAGCCCATATTGGCCCCATTTACCCACCTGCACATAAAAAGGATCCACATTTTAGAGACAGAAGAACATCAGTCATCAGCATCAACATTCAGACCTTCTGTTGCATAAAATCTTAACCTTGTCCACTCCAGACTTTGAGTCCACTTTTCATGACTCGAGGATCTCGTAACCTTAGTTTTCACTTAAAACTAGCTCGCTATTGCTAAGTTGCTCTTGCTTTTTTTTGTTATTTTATCACTATCAGGTATTCTTTGTTGGGTCATGTAGTAGTCTTGTCTCAATTCTTTGTAAAGCTTTGTTATAATGTGTAACCCACTAACTCAGTGTTTATATTTTCATTTAGTTTACTGCGATGGATAATCCTTCCAATTAATCCTACAGTTGGAGCTCACCTGGGTGGGAGTGGGACCTCGCTTCTGAAGTTGTGATGCCTTCCCTGTTATTGCATCACATATAGGTCATGGCAGCATCCCCCCAATGGTCAAGATAACTACAGAGTTACATAACTAACTACAACTAACTAACTGGTATACACGTTTACAACCAGATTAGAAAAAAACAGCCTGGGTAACTGGGAGGAATTCTGCCCTAAAAACCCCGACTTACTGAATGTACATCCGGGATCCAATGCTTCTGGCTCTCGACATCAGTGCAGTATCTGCAGGAAAAATAAAGAAGAGACTAGCGTAAGGAGATGACTGGCAATGGACTCTTGTCTCTTTACGCAGGGAAGTGCCGTTACTGCAAGAACTGCCATATCATGGAAGGAAAGAGGAGGAGAAAAGGATACAGAGCCCAGAAGTCGAGAGAGTGAGGAAAAGGTCGGGATGGAGACGGAAGCTAAAGAAGAAACAGAATCATGAAACAGGACACCATCCAGGGTAGACCCCGAATCAGAGGATGCTGCTGACCTGGAGGAGGCAGCCGAAGCCTGGTGCAAGGAGTGGTGGACACCACTGGAGGAAGCTGAAGAGTGGCTACAACTCTGGAGAGTTGCGACAGAGTGGGTGAGTAACAGCGGGATGGGAGGTATCCAGGTTGGGGTGGGGAAGAGGGAGGACGGGTCACCATGAAGGGTAAAACACGATGCAAGCACTGTTATTAAAAAGCGCAGTAACCAAACCCTGTCCCACACACCTTAAGTCCGATCTGATAGACCTTAATCTAGTGATAGCGTCTACCATAGTTTTTCTAACAATAGGGGACAGTCTGTATGTTTGTATAGGAGGGGGTGACAGGAAGGAGAGAAGACCGCTGAACCAGGGTGAGGTCAACCCAGGTACAAAAACCATGAATTTAAGGGAAGAGGTCAATACCACACGCAAAAAGAGAAAATCACTGTATCCTAGTGAATGCATGCTGTGTGTCCCCCAGGCACTTGAAACCCCCCAAATCCTGCAAGTTCACAAAAGTACACCAGAAGGATGTGATGATGGTTTAGGAAAGATGCATTTTCTGAACCCATACTTACCGCTGCTGTTCTTCCTTTCCTTGAGCCTCTGGGTGGTGCCATCTTGAAGCAAGAATCATCTAGAAAGGCAGAAGGAACCATAAGGATTAATTACAAACTAGCTCATCTTGACATTGTGTTATTCATATACTTTCTTCTACTATATAAGGAATTAACAAATTTCAACAAAAAGAAATACATCCAGCATCCGTGTCTATTTATTCGCCCGGCCCTCCCACAGTAACTAAAAAGACAGCAATGCAAAGTGAAAGTAAAACACAAATAAACTACTTGAGGCATAAATCATGAAGAAATAAGATTTTTCCCTTTATTTTTTATTTTATAAAACCCACCCTCTCCACCCGCAACAGGCCCCAAAAAAGGACCCATCCCCATTGCACAGCCTATGTCCAAATGTCCAACAAATTACAAAAAACGGTCCCAACTCCCTTCCTAGCCTCTGCACCCGCAACACACCAAATCATTTTTTTTTAAAAGAGGGCTTTTCCATTTGGATCTGGAGCTGGTCCAGGCTCCGCTCTATCCTGTCCAGCCAACTCTCCATATGCCTCTCCATGTAGTCCAGCCACTGCAGGATAGGCTGCAACAATGTTCTGTCACATTGGGAGGTGGCAGCAGTTCCAGTCAGGGCAGCTCCGGTGATGGAATGGCTGGGAGGCTGGAGGTTGTGGCTAACTGCCTGCACTGGGCCCTGGCTAAGAGGCAGCTATTTCAGCCTCTTCTTTTTCATCCGCCTGGGCCACCAGCTGCCGATATGCCAGACGGATAGCATCCAGCCTCTGCCGCCCCAGCCAGGCGGCTATCTCCTGCCTGTTGGGTGCTATGGATGGATCAGCAGGAGTAGCTATGTCAAGAAAAACAAAAAGAAAAAAGAAAAATTGTGAATAATGCTCTGTGCAAACAATTGTTTAAAATGAGTGGGTGGCACAGCAGCAGTACATTCCTGGACCCCTAGTGCCATTGGAATTTGATGTGATTATGATTAGGAGAGTTACAAGGCCAATTATATATTTTACACACACATGCCTTGCGTAAAAAGCACTGACTGTCTTGCAGAAAAGTATAAGGCAGAATAACACTGGATTAAAACAACTGTGATTTTGACTTTTCTTTCTTTTAAAGGCTTTTCTAGTAACTAAACAAACACTTTGAGTGGAGTAATAACAAATAAATTGCCTCTCATTAATGAGTAAGGATTATGCCCTATGGAGTACAAGTTCTGTTGTGCTCAATTAATGGAGACATGCTAGCCAGTGCATCGGGTACTTTGCTACTGTCTGCAGCTGGGGCAGCTGTAGTTGATAATTATCTAGATTTAATTCCAAAGTCCCTGCTCTTCTCCAAATGCCTTTCACTTTCTATCCTGACTCCAAAGAGGCAGATGAATAAATATTTAGATACTTTGTCACACACCTCATGTATAAAATGTGGATATTATGCTGTCTGCCATAAGTAGACGTTGGGGAAAATGATGCTCTGCGCTACAGGGAAAGGAACAGGCTAAATAGATTGTATTTGGTGCGTTAATCACAGAGTATTCATATGCCAAACTCGAAATCAAATCAGGCACTTAGTCCCATTTTACTCACTGGCCTTGCCCATCACTACAAATTATTTCCATCAAATTCATTTGCTGAGCAGTAAGGAAAGAAAACTTGACTTACTCTACTGCAGGATAAATTAAAGGGATTAGGTGGGTAGGTAGAGCTTTTGATATAGAATAGAGGGGTTTCAGTAATCATTGATTTTTCATGTGACTATTAAGCTTTGGCTTATTCAGTCCCTGTAGTTAATGAAAAAGTCTAAAGGGAAAAATCAGAACAGGTGTGAATAAAATCTGTTATGGGAAACCATGAAATATATTTTGGAATCACTTCACATGGCCATAAAATGTGGCACCTGTTGAGAATGGATTTTTCAATTTTTGGTTAGGCTGGGGCCAAAGAACTTAAGAAAGAACAAAGGAGTGAAGTACTAAGAGGTGACTGAGTGGTCGAAGGGAAGCACACCTTGTGTGTTCGGTTTGCAATACATTGAAAACTTTGTAAATGCTGCATTAACTGAAGCAGACACACATTGCACAGCAGACACTGCAGTCATAAAATTGAACCATACTGCACTTTGGTCAGGGGTGGTAAAATGCCATGAGCAGAGAGGGGTGATGAATGATGATGGGTGGGATACATATTTGCCTAGCTTAACGGATACAATGAGTTAAGGGAGGAGACCAATAATTGAACAAATACACCCCACTTTGAACTATAACTTTGATAACAATAAAACAAAGTAAGCAAAGTAGGTGAGCAGCTGGACCCACTCCAGAAAAGCTCCCTTGCTCATTCATCCAAGCAATCCAATTATTCATTCATCCTTTCATTCTTCTATATTCACCCACAGCTACCATGATTTAAGTTTTACTTTCTCTCTCTCATCCAGTCTTTCACCAAAACTTCCAATCTAATACCTATCCATTCAGTATCCACCCTTTCTTTCAACCATCCTTTCACCCATCCATCCCTTTATCCAATACTCACCCATGCACGCTTTCACCAACCCATGCATCCTTTCACTCATACACCATTTCCCCCATCCTTTCTTTTAACCTTCCGTTCTTTCCTGTTTCCCTCAAGCCATCATTTTTAGCATTCATTATGTGAGCTTTTGCTGAGTTGCAGTTAGAAGAGGCCCCAACTCAACCACCGCTGCAGCTAGTAAAGCGGGGGGTTCACAATCATGAGTTACGATGATGCCCTTGCAGCTAGTGAGTATAATAGTAATTGTCAATAAGCAAGCAATGTGACTTACCACCACCTCTCCCTTACTCCGGTCCTCCTCTTCCATCTGACTCTCCTCCTCCTGCAGCAGCAATTGAGCCAGCAGCACTGGTGGTTGGTGTGGTTAGAAAAAAATGTATACGTTTTTAGAAGCCAGATACACCTACCCTTAATTTTTTTAACCCAAAAAATATAACCACAATACATCACTACAGTTCGGTTAACACTGCAGTATCTTCTAACAAAAATATCACTCTGGGCAAAGCCAGATAGTGAAGCCTACCAAAATCTTTACGTAAAACAGGGGTAGCTATAGCCTATGATGATCATGATGACTCTGAGTGATTGAAGCACAATGAAGGGGTGGAATAATGGTTGATGAACGATGTATGGTGTTGGTTGGCAAATGAAATAGGACCTCAGATGTTCCAGCCATGCTGCACTGTCATGGAAACTGCTGGTATACTGTATAAAAATAAACTACACAGCACAATGTTGGGGGGGGGTGGTCAGGGGGTTTTCCATGACCATGGCCACTCTCTTGTTAACTGTTAGAGCATTAACAAGAAAAAGAAATCCTTCTCAACTAACATACATGGTGAATATTATTTATAATACAAGAGTACTTGGTCCTTCTCAGTAGACAGTAGAGAACCAAAAAGCTGTTCTTAGTCCTACAGTGCCACAAGATATATAGGAGAGAGGAAAAGATTACCAACAAAGCAGAAGATAAGTGAACTACAGACCGAAAAAAGTCAGCCACCAAAAATAAAAACATGAACTAAGAAAAAAATAATCATGCAGGGATAAAAGGAATGAAACAAAAATTTGTCAGGGGAGTTGCAAAAAAAGGAGACAGTATAAAAAAAATAAGGCAAAATCTAAAAGTAGCATAGTGGGCAGAGGAAAAAGAGCTAATCCATTGTGCTTTGCATGCATGGGTTCATATCTCATCCTCATCAACATATAAAAGGAAGACGGCAGTTAAGGGTGTTAGAGCAACTTTATTTCTTGCCAGCAACACCAGGCTACAGGTAGCAACTCTTGTCCTGGAACCCAGCACCAACATTCCAATAGCCCAAGATTCTACCCTAAGTCAAAACAATCATAAAACCCGACATTAGGGAAATAATAATAATAAATTATAGGATTTACCAGGCTTAGTGGAGCCCTCAGCGGTGGTGCTGGTGGTCGCCACTTCCTCCCCAGCTCTTATCAGACCCCCTCTGCACTGCCCCTCTTCTTGCCCATGAGTGCTGATGTAAAAAATGAAGAAGATAAAAACAATTGATTCAAGGTAGAGTTTATCTCCAAAAAATTACTATGGCAGGCAAAAGCAGTCACTTGGTACTTATCTAAAACAGATCACCGATAATACTAGATTCAAGTCTATCAACAGTCACTAAGTTGGCCATACTAATCCTAAAATCCGTATTCCAAAGTTCCTTAACAAAACCTACATTTGGAAATAATGGATTGCAAATAATGATCTTTGATTCTATTCTCATTTCTAAACCCCCTTGATGACCAAATCAGTCTCACTTTTTTGTAGCGCATACTACACACCACTGTGAAATAGCTTTGGACTGTACGAGCTACATAAAGAAAGTCACAGAGAACGCTAACTCACTGATATCACTGATTCACTGTGGTGACAGGAGGACACAGAAGTGTCTGCAATGGCTTCTTAATTAATCAGCCAAAGCGAGCACTGATGAGGATGATTAGGTAGTGTCGAGCAACTGCATAGCTGATAAGAATATTCGAACGTAAACTAAACGTAACTTACCTCTGCGTGTGAGTAGCATGCTATTCAGAACAAAATGTTAGCATTGTAAAACATAAACACAAGAAATGATTAATACACACCAAGCCCTGGAATCTCGACACCAAGCAGGTTGAGCAGGTCCTGATCCAGGTCAAGGATATTCACCTAGCGGTGCGTCAGCTACTGGACTGTTCTCCAAACCTGGCGTGTGGGCATCCTCCCCCAGCATAGCTGATGCTCTACAGGGGGTGCCCACTGCCAGGCCTGCCGCCTGCTGACAGCGTGGAGGGGAGATGGTGTTGCACAAAAAAACAGTGCTGCCACCTCCACCTCACTACTGATAGCCCAGGGATGCACACTAGGCATGGGCAGAGCTCATGGAGTTTCACTCTGTGGAATTCTGCGGAGTTGCCGAAAAACACCACCGAATTCCACTGAGTTCCGTGAGCAGGAGGTTTATTGCTCAGCCACCTCTAATGAAGTCTCCTAGGCTGCTGAGGGTCGTTGGGGGCCAAGAACCCTATTGTTGCAACAAGCAAGTGCCCCACTGCGGGACTGCTGAGATGTCATCCGAGGCACTGCCCCCTTTCTCAACTACTTTGCATAGGGGCCTCCTGGTGCACTACTGGTTGGGGGATGACGTCCCCTAGGCTGCTGTGGGTTGTTAGGCTCCAAGAACCCCTATTATTGCCACAAGTAAGGCCCCACAGTAGGATTGTTGAGAGGTTGTTGGAGCCCCCGCCCCCTGTCTCAACAACTCTGCAAATGGGCCTCCTGGCACACTACAGGTTGGGGGATGAAGTCCCCTTGGCTGTTGAGGGTTATTGGGGGCCAAGAACCCCTATTGTTGCCACAAGTAAGTCCCTCACAGGGGGATTTCTAAGACATCCTAGGAGGCCAAGCCCCCTTTCTCAACCACTCTGCAAAGGGGCCTCCTGGTGCACTACTGGTTGGGGAATGAAGTCTCCTTGGCCGCAGAGGGTCATTGAGGACCAAGAACCCCTATTGTTGCCACAAGTAAGTCTCTCACAGCTGAGACTTCCTCAAAGGTCTGCCCCCTTTCTCAAACACTCTGCAAAGGTACCTTCTGGCACGTTACTCGTTGGAGAATGAAGTCCCTTTGACTGCTGACGGTCGTTGGGGGCCGAGAACCACAATTGTTGGCAGAAGGAAGTCCCCCAGAGTGGGATTGGTGAGAAGTCATCGGAAGCCCTGCCCCCTTTCTCAACCACTCTCCAAAGGGGACTCGAGCGCACTACTGGTTGGAGGATGAAGTCCCCTTGGCTGCTGAGGGTCGTTGGGGCCAACAACTCCTATTGTTGCCACAAGTAACTCTTCCACCATGTGATTACTGAGCCGTCATCGGAGGTCCTGCCCCCTTCCTCAACCACTCTGCAAACAGGCCTCCTGGCGAACTGCTGGTTGGGGGAGGAAGTCCACTTGGCCGCTGAGTGTCATTGGAGGTGCCAAAAACCCCTATTTTTACCACAAGTAAGTGCTCCACAATGGGATTGCTTGGACGTCATCGATGGCCCCACACACTTTCTCAACCACTCTGCAAAGAAGCTTCCTGGCACACTACTGGTTGGGGGATGAAGTCCCTGCCCACCTCTCTCAACCACTCTGCAAAGGGGACTCCTGGTGCACTACTGGTTGGGGAATAAAGCCCCCTTGGCAGCTGAGCGTCGTTAGGAGCCAAGAACCCCTATTGTTTCCACAAGTAAATCCCCCACAGCAGGATTGCTGGGAGGTCGTCAGAGGCCCTGCCCCCTTTCTCAACCACTCTGCAAAGGGACCTCCTGACACATAACTGGTTGGGGATTAAGTT
The DNA here is from genome assembly GCA_963921515.1 of Calotriton arnoldi. Taxonomy (NCBI): domain Eukaryota; kingdom Metazoa; phylum Chordata; class Amphibia; order Caudata; family Salamandridae; genus Calotriton; species Calotriton arnoldi. The sequence goes on from CAWUFW010011373.1 coordinate 158,241, forward strand.
CCCTTGGCTGCTGAGGGTCTTTGGGGGCCAACAACTCCATTTGTTGCCACAAGTAAGTCTCCCACAGTTGAATTGCTGAGATGTTGTCAGAGGCCCGCTCCCTTTTTTAACTACTCTGCAAACAGGCCTCCTGGTGCATTATTGGTTGGGGGAAGAAGGCCCTTTGGCTTCGGAGGGTCACTGGGGATGCCAAGAACCCCTATTGTTGCCACAAATAAGTCCTCCACAGCTCGATTACTGAGACGTCGTCGGAGGCCCCGCCCTCTTTCTCAACCTCTCTGCATAGGAGCCCCTGGTGCACTACTGGTTGGGGGAAGAAGTCCCCTTGGCAGATCAGGGTCATTGGGTGCTAAGAACTCCTACTGTTGTGACAAGTAAGTTCCCCACAGGGAATTTACTGAGACATCATCGGGGCCGCACCCCCTCTCTCACCCACTCTGCAAAGGGGCCTCCTGGCACACTACGGGTAGGGGGATAAAGTCCCTTTGGCAGCTGAGGGTGGTTGGGGGCCAAGAACCCTATTGTTGCAACAAGAAAGTCCCCCAGAGCGGAAGTGCTGAGATGTTGTTGGAGGCTCCGCCCCCTTTCTCTACCACTCTGCAAAGCAGCCTCCTGGCGCACTACTGGTAGAGGGATGAAGTGCCTTTGGCAGCTGAGGGTCATTGGGAGCCAAGAACCCCTATTGTTGCCACAAGTAAGTCCCCCGCAGGGAGATTTCTGAGACCTCGTCAGAGGCCCCGCCCCCTTTCTCAACCACAGTGCATGGGGGCCTCCTGGCACACTACTTGTTGGGGATGAAGTCCCCTTGGCTGTTGAGGGTCGCTGGGGGCCAAGAACCTCTATTGTTGCCACAAATAAGTCCCCTGCAGTGGGATTGCTGAGACGTCATTGGAGACCCTGCCCTCTTTCTCAACCACTCTGTAAAGAGGTCTCCTTGTGCACCACTCATTGGGGATAAAATCCCCTTGGCTGTTGAGGATCATTCGGGGCACCAAGAACTCCTATTGCCACAAGTAAGTCCCCCACAACGGGATTGCTGAGATGTCGTCAGAGGCCCTGCCCCCATTCTCAACCACTCTGCAAGGGGTCCTCCTGGTGAACTACTAGGTTGGGGGGTGAAGTTCCTGGGCTGCTTAGGGTCGATGGGGGCCAGATAAATACATTTACCACAATTTGCCACAATAAAATTCCCCCATAGAAGGATTGCTGAGAGGTTGTTGGAGGCCATGGACCTTTCTCAAACACTCTGCAAAGGAGCCTCCTGGCACACTACAGGTTGGGGGATAAAGTCCCCTTGGCTGCTGAGGGCCAGTGGGGGCCAAGAACCCCTATTGTTGCCACAAGTAAGTCCCCAGCAGCATGACTGCTGAGACATCATTGGAGGCCCGCTCATTTCTTAACCACTCTGCAAAGGGGCCTTCTGGCACACTATGAGTTGGGGGATGAAGTCCCCTTGGCTGCTGAGGGTCATTGGGGGCCATGAAACACTATTGTTGCCACAAGTAGGTCCCCAGCAGCGCAATTGCTGAAACGTCAGAGGTCCCGCCCCCTTTCTTAATCACTCTGCAAAAGGTCCTCTTAGAGCACTACTCGTTGGAGGATGAAGTCCCCTTAGCTGCTGAAGGTCGTTGGGGCGAAGAACCTCTATTGGTGCCATGAGTAAGTACCTCACAATGGAATTGCTGAGATGCAGTTGGAGGCCCCGCCCCCTTTCTCTACCACTCTGCAAAGGGGCCTCCTGGCACATTACTGGTTGGGGGATGAAGTCCTCTTGGCTGCTGAGGGTTGTTGGGAGCCAAGAACCCCTATTGTTGTCACAAGAAAGTCCCCTACAGTGGGATTGCTCAGACATTGTCGGAGGCCCCACCCCCTTTCTCAACCACTCAGCAAAGGCAACTCATGGTGCACTACTGGTTAGGGGATGAAGTCCTCTTGGCTGCTGATAGTCGTTGGGGGCCTAGAACCAGTAGCGGCCCATGGTGGGAGTGCTGCCGGGCGCTGACGCGGGGAGGGGCAGGGTGGGGGGTAGTAAACTACGGATTATGGCCGATTAGAGGTAGGTAAACATATAAATAAATAAAACAAATTTCGTTGCGCGCTGCATCGCCAATGCGATGCAGCGCGCGCAACAAAATTTGGTTTATTTATTAATATGTTTACTTACCTCTAATCGGCCGTAATCCGTAGTTTACTACCCCCACCCTGCCCCTCCCCGCCCCACGTCAGCACCCGGCAGCACTCCCACCACGGGCCGCTACTGCCTAGAACCCCTAATCTTGCCACAAATAATTCCCCCACAGCGGGATTGCTGAGATGTTATCAGAGGCCCGCCCCTTCTCAACAAATCTGCACAGTGCCTCCTGGCACACTACTGGTTGGGGGATGAAGTCCCGTTGGCTGCTAAGGATCGTTGTGGGCCAAGAACCCCTATTGTTACCACAAGTAAGTCCTGAGACTAGAGGTGAGCGCACTGGTAAACTCCGCTCCACTAGTGGATTGGCGGAGTTTTTGCCTAACTCTGCGCTGCCACTCCCCTGTTCTGACATGGTGCTGGGGGGGAGTGAAAAACAAGGGAAGGAAGGAAGGAACAAACAAAGGAAGGACGGAAGGAAGGAAGGAAGGAAGAAAGGAAGGAAGGAAAGAAGGAAAGATAGAAGGATGGAAGGAAGGAAGAAAGGAGGGAAGTAAGGAAATATAATCTATACTGAGTAGAAGAAAAATAAAAAAGTACAATAAGTCATGAAAAACACATGTAAAAATTGAAAAAGACGCAAAATAAAAAGACACCAAAACACACACTAAAACAATAAATAGAAATTAGGGTCAGATGAATTAGGAGGGTGGAGCATCAAAAGGATTAACAGGGGATGCAAAAATAGGCCCAGAACCGTGAACAGAACAGAGAAAACAAGATAGCCGCGCCCATGCGAACATAGTGGCGCCATTCACATGCGATATCCAATGTGAGAACGCACTCTGCATTGCGTTTGGCATAAAAACACAACATGAACAGGTGTGCCGGGACACTCCTCTCGATCGCGGAACTACACGTAGCACGGCGGAGTTCTTCGGACACTTTGCAGAGTTCCAATTAGCGCGACTCCGCGAATTTCACCCAGGCCTAAAAATAAGGCCCTAGTGCATGGGTGACATGCTGGAGACCAACTGCAGTCAGTTAAATTGCAAACGGTAGGAAACATGAATAAATGAGAAATGATTGCAATCATGCCAAATTGATGCCAGCACCGTGCCATGCCAAATCCAAGTTTACCTGCCCGACAGCAGTGACAAACCCTGGTAGGTCAAGGTAACATCGCGAGGCCACAGCCCAGTACATTGCCTTACTGTGATGAGGGTCCAGGCAGGTTTGCCATCAATTCAGATCACATCATCCGACCTTTATCAGCTGCTGCTGCATGGAGTGCGACTACAGCAGCAAGAGCATCCACCACTAGCTTCTCTGGGTCCATGACAAATGGTCACCCACCCAACAGCGACGAAGGGCCTTGGTGGGTCATGACCTGCAACAGTCCCTGTGAGTTCTGGATCGTGGACCCGCAGATTTTGTAACAGTAAACATTTCAGTCAATATTTAATTTTTTATTGATATAAAATTGTATAACTGCATCACACCTTAAATATTATTGGATTGCTCCAAAGATCATTCATAAATCAACATTAGAGTTCACAGTATTACATTTCTAATTTTTTCACATTTCAATCTGTACTTTTTTACATTTCTGTCTGAACTTCTCACTTTTTAACTACCTTATTTTCTTTATTGTATTTAATTTATGGAGTTTATTATAGCACGAACATCACCCTTGAGGGAATCAGAGCTCTTTACAAAGGGTCAGGAAAGAAATAACAGTTACAGCAAAAACAACATAATCAAGAATGGTGCAGGATGTAGCAGCTCCCAATGTGAGGAAAAGACCACCTCAGACTCAATCCAAAAAATCAGCAAACAAGATCATAACAGGCGAGTAATAAATATGGGTGTAGACACTGTGTTGTATCGGGGCTCGGAGAGTAGATGTTAGACCTGACAGTCTTAGGGTGGTCTTCCACTAACGTTTTGCCTGCCTGCCTTCCTTCATTTTTCTGTACTCATGTTTGCTAGTTTCAGGACTTTGAGCTCTTTACCGCTGCTAACCAATGCTAAAGTGCATGTGTTTTCTCCCTAAACATGTTATGATTGACTTACATCTGTTTGGTATATTTAATTTACCTTTAAGTAGTCCCTTGTAAAGTGGTATACCATATGCCCAGGGTCTATAAATTAAATGCTACTAGTGGGTCTGCAGCACTGATTGTGCCACTCACACAAGTAGCCTTTCAAACCTGTCTCAGGCCTGCCACTGCAGGTCCTGTCTGTGCAGTTTACTGCCACTTCAACTTGTCATTTAAAACTACTTGGCCAACCTTAAACTCCCTTTTTAGTATAAACATCACCCCAGGAAGGCCCTTGGTAACCCAAAAAGCAGGGTGATATGTAATTAAAAGATAGGATATGTACTTTTATGTTTTGCGTGTCCTGATAGTGACAAACAGCCTATTTTGTTTTCATTACTGTGAGACATACTCCTTTCATAGGCTAACATTGGGATTCCTTAATACACTTTTAAGCTGTAATTCTCGTTCAGAGAGTAGTAGCTTTTTCATGTTTCATATGTTTGAAATGGTCTTGATAAATACCTCTACTGGTGAAGTTGAATTTAACTTTACTGTTTTAAAAATGCCACTTTTAGAAAGTAGGCCTTTCTCTGCTCTTAGCTCTTTTGTGCCTTACAGCCTGTGTCCAATGCATGTCTGGGTTGGGTGACAGCTACACTTTGTGCATTCTCTCTAGATAGCCACAAACACAGGAAGGTGAGGCTCGTCTGCATTCTGAGCACTCATCTGCATTCTGATGGATCTTCCTGTACAGGGAGGACTGGAAGAGGCTGATACTTACACTTCAATAGGTAGTGTCCTGTCCGCACACAAAGCAATGATTTACCCACCCCCCCAGGGTTAGCCTGGCAGAGAGGAATGGGCTGAAATGGATTGTGTGCACTTCAGAGGCCACCCTTTGATGTCACCTCCATTTCAAAGGCACTTTTGGGTATAAGTAGTAGGTCCCTGACCCACACAAATGAGACATTTCTGGATCTTGAACTGAACCTCTGTCGGCAGGACTGCTGTGCTGCTCAACTGGACTGCTTTTCTAGAAGGACTGCTTTTCTGCTTGTCGTCCTGCTGCCTGCTACTCTCTGACTCTGCTGAAGGAGAGCTTGACTCTGCGTTCCCTCCAAGTTATCTTCAAGGACTGGCTGACTTGCCTCCTGTTTTCTGAAGTCTCAGGGACACAAAAGACTTTCTACAATCCTGCTGGTGCTGCTTAACTCTGCCTTCTGTGAGTCCTACCCTTCCCTGAGGTACCCCCTCCAGGTTCTGGCCCTCAGACGTGGGTTCTACAGTTGTTTAGCTGCAAAATCAACTAATTGTCACCACTCTTCCAATCGGAACCGACGCAGTGCCCTTCGACGCCGATGCAATGCTGATCCATGGACAGCCCTGCTCGGCTCTACGACGATGCAGCAACGATCCGAGGTCCCGACTGTGAAGGTCGAATTGGCGCATCAACCCGACTATGAGTTCAACAACAAAGCAGCATAGATCCGAGGTCCCGACCGCGATGCTCTCTGTGATGCATCCATCCACCTACGTGAATTGAAACACATGCATTGCCTTAACTGCATGAAGAAGATTGACGCATTTTGTTGCTTGTGACCAGGAAATGCACTTTGCTCACCAGAGCCTGCGTGGGTCCTGTAGCCGACCTGCGGAAAAAGGTTGGCCTGAACTTTGACTTTGTCCCTGTCCAGTGCGACCTAAAGTAACCTGTTTTGCGATATTTGCTTCTAAGCAAATTACTGCATTTATTTCTTTGAAATTGAATATCTCAACATCTACAATTTGGATTTTTGTTGTTTTGGTCTTATTTTACTCTGATAAATATTCTCTATTTTTCTAGACTCTTGTGAAGTCTTTTTGTGGTGTACTTTTTGTGTTGTTGTATGAGTTATTGCACAAACATATCAAAGAAGGTACCCCCTATGTGTACTTTGAGGTCCAAGAGTGAGGGGAAAAACAACAACAATTACTATAGAAATACTCTTGTCAGACCTATATTGCTATTCTAGTGGCCTACAAAAGGCTCTTCACCCGGGCAGTTCCACAGCATAAAGTCTTTCCAAAACAAATTATTCAAAATTCATTAATTTTTATTAAAAGATTTTTTTCATATATGATCAGCATTTTCTAATATTTTTTTATGTTTTTATATCGTTTTGTTATTTTTCTTAAGAGATCAATCTGTACAGAAATGTACAATTAATTCCGAATATCAAGTTGGTAGGAAACGTTTCACATTTCACAAAAACACAATTATATTATTTACAGATGAAACACACAAGAAAAACATGAAAAATCACTTTATAGATTCATGCATATGACCCCACAAACAACCATCAAGCAGTCACTCTTACCAATCAATGCAATCTCACACAAGCAACACACTCGCACACAGATAGCAATCCTCAGGAAACTTCTGTTGCTTCATATGACATACACTGTTGGTAATTCTGTGGATTGATTCAATCTCAAAAGTGTCCACTATTGTGTTGTCTTTAGAAGGTTTCCCTCATATGGTCAACGTACGTTTCGGTGGATAAACAATACTACCGCCTTCATCAGGACCACTCTTCTACAATTTGGATTTTTGTTGTTTTGGTCTTATTTTACCCTGATAAATATTCTCTATTTTTCTAGACTCTTGTGAAGTCTTTTTGTGGTGTACTTTTTGTGTTGTTGTATGAGTTATTGCACAAATACTTTACACATTGCCTTCTAAGTTAAGCTTGCCTGCTCTGTGCCAAGCTTCCAGAGGGGGAGCACAGGATAATTTTGCATTGTGTTGTGGCTCACCCTGACTAGGATTGTGGTCTCTACTTGGACAGGGTGCATACTGCTGCCAACTAGAGATCCAGGGTTCAATTACGATGGTGGACGGACCTCAGTCCGTCCGCCACCGTTTCATTTTTGGGACCACCCGCCTACACGGCGGCGGTCCCACAGGGCAAATTAGGATGCGACCGCCACCGTGGCGGTCACATTGCCCATGTTTTGTATTGCGGCGGGTGCTGGGCTCTGCAGTACCCGCTGCAGTACAAAACAAACACCCCACACATATCCCTGCATTATGTGGCAGGAACCATGCGGTATCTGCCACATGGTGCAGGGATATGTAGGGGGCATCATAGGTGCCCCTATGTACCGTGTCTGTGGGCCAGGGGTGCAGGGGGCCCGCTAGGGGCCCCAAATGTCCCTTTCTGCCAGGCTTTTCATGGCGGGTTCACCACCATGAAAGGGCAGGCGGGAAGAAACATCGTAATGCCTATGGCGATGCCTGGTAGGCACCGCCACCATTGTAGGCATTACTCAGCCTCTGATGGACCGACGGGCTCCTTGAACCCTTCGCATCAGTGGCGGTCGGTCTTTCTGACCGCCACACAGCCACCCGTCATCCAAATGTGGCGGCCGGTAAATTTGGTTAAGATGGCGGGGAGACCGCCACCAACAGCCTGTCGGTGGCAGTCTCCCCGCCATTGTAATCAGGCATCCAATTTCTATCATTAGAGTTCATGGGTTCTAGAAAAGAAATTTGTTTATCAGTAGCACTTTATCTTTTTTTTTTAATGATGCAGTTGATGGGTTCAGTCAGATTTCAGGGGGCAGGGAGTTCCAAATTTTCCAGGCAATACCCGAGAAGGTGCGGTTGTAGGGCTTTTTTTATTTTTATTTTTACCTTACCTGACAATCCACCCAGCTATTACTCTATTAGTAACGATTGACAGCATTTTAAATCACTGAAATTACAGCCTATTTTCCGTTTTTATCTATATTTAAAAATAAATACCGGCAGGAAATTAATTGTTTTTCTGTAAGTATTTAAATGTAAAAACAGTAGACAGGGTGCTTTAATCGTCACTGAAGGCCCCTATAATCTGTCAGGTAGAATAAAGCTGTCATAGTATCAAATAACTTATTTTGGTATAAATATTTTTGTATTTAAAAGTCCACATTTGAACTTCTTGAAATATTTTTTACTAAATGTTGCAGCACTGCTCCCTGTTTCAGAATCTTTCCATTCTATTCTTAGCCAACGCTTTAAGAGTTCCACTTAACACCACCTCCCTGCTTTCATAACTGGATGTCTCCGGCACTCGGTAGGCTGGCCCGCAGCAGCTGTGCAACTGCATTTAGCAATTTTGGGAAACGCGTTCGCTCGAGCGCTCCAAATGGACTCCTTTGATGATACCTTTCATTTTAGACCGCCTACTGGTTCAACCCGCCAGACAAGCAGAGTCGTGTCTCCTCCTATCCGCCCACCGATCTTTTGTCTCTCCTAATCCTGAAATGTGCTGCTTTGCAGACTCTTCTGCTACTGCAGATGTTAAACTACAAAATCTGGCTTTTTCTAAAAAATAAAAAAAACAGAAAAGGGAAAAATATAGGCCACGGAAATTACAGAGGCCGACAGTCAAGCAGCAAAAGGCCCTCCACAATGTCTAAAATTACAGGGACACACTCATTTACATTGCTAACTGCTACTGTTTTATTGATCTGTTCAATAGGGCAAAACAAATTTCTACAGAAATTTGAATTCACCTTTGCAAACTTGCAAAACCTGATCAATAAATAATCTTGCACTTTTACCTAACTCTTAGGAGAAGTTAAATTGTACAGCTACAAAACGGTTTGTTAAAAGAAGCAATTTCACATGTCAACAGAAGCTCTGACGTCACTCTTTTATTCTGCTAGGCATGTTAGATAGTGCAGGAGACTATATTTTCAGGTGTGTGGAGATATAGCATTCATGTTAGTTTGTTTTCCAAGACAATAAATAACTGTCGGACGTTTTCATTCAGTATTCAAATATGGGAGAAAGAGAGTTTATTCAACAATGAATGAATGAATGAATGAATACAGGGAGGCACGGAAGGGTTTCAATCATTAAGCCCGTTAGATCTCTTCAGAAATTAAGCAATGACAATGCCAATAGTTTACCATTGTAAACCAGAACTGGTGTGTACAAGCGGCACAGTCTTCAATACTACTGCCTTTTTATCCAAAGGATTTTACCAGGCAGTACTGGGGAAAAAACAGGACACTTCAGAAATAAAGCAATCCTTTTTTTCTGAAACATCCATTTCACATTCTGTCACTCCCACTTTTCCCAGCCTGCTCATAGACTAAATTCAGATGTAAATTAATCCCATAAACATTCTAATAGAGGTGGAAAGTGTAGAATACAATATTTTCCCTACGAATGGAACAAGAGCACATGTGAAACCTAAACACGGCACAAACTGAAAAGATTTATCTGAAGTCTGAAGATCGTATGCTTTACTTCTCGTTGGATTGATTTAGCATTTAAATCTTTAAAAGCGAATAAAATGATAGAATAGAACAGTAATTATATTAATATCGCCAACAAAGAATTTCCACTTTTGTGTTTGTTGTTCATATGCTCTTCAAAAAATGTTTGCGCACAGTCATGAGGCATGGTGACTCAGCATATCTAAAGTTCCAACTCCTATTGTACATTCTTAAGAGTTCTTGGGGCATATTAGCAAGACCCACGTTAAAATTATCGCCGTTTTAGCGGCAGGAAACTGCCGCTAAAACGGCGATAATGGGCTTGCTAATATGCGTTATGGAATTCCAATAGAAGCCCAGGTTAGATGTCCTGCACATCTAACCTGGGCTTCTATTGAATTCTATAACGCATATTAGCAAGCCCATTATCGCCGTTTTAGCGGCAGTTTCCTGCCGCTAAAACGGCGATAATTTTAACGTGGGTCTTGCTAATATGCCCCCTTATTCCTTGTGACATCCCTTCTCTTGAGCACTCTCTTGCTCGGATGAAGATCAGTCTTCTCCCAGAGCACCTTAAAATTAGCCTAAAAACTGCCTAGTGCACCATGAAGTTGCCCTTCTTGTCAATTGTCACTATACTTGCCCAGTAATGACATCTACTGCCTGTTCCGTGAATACTTTCTTTTTTTTTTTTTTTTTAAGTTTTTTTTTATTTTAACAGGGTGTACAGACAATTTTAAGAAAAAAAAGAAAATAGAAATTATCCAGAATGATTAAGACAAAGCAGTACTAAAAAAAAGAACATAAATTAAACAGTACATTAAGCAATGCATAAACAAGAAACCATACAGGGCTTTAAAAAGCAAATCATAGCCAGATTCTAAATAGATCATAGAAATGCTAATACAGAAACATTCTAGGAGCATCCACTATCAGTTTGATGACATACAATATTAATGTTCAAAGTAATTCCAGATACGATTGAATCTTAACATTGAACGTATAGATCGAGTTTTAGCAAGTGCACGTTCTTTTTCGTAAATGTCCTTCATAAGAGCCAACCAATCAAATAATGAAGGAGAATTAGGGCTAATCCACTCTCTCGCAATACAAAGACGGGCAGTTACTAATAAAATGGACATTAAACATCCCATATAAGGGTCATCACATATCTTAAACCCCAGCATAATCTCTTTAACAGAGAAAGTTGAATCAAGGTTCAGACGTTGACCAATATATTGTATGAACTTTTTCCAAAAATCCGATAGTTTAGGACATAAATAAAACATGTGAAGAATATCTGCAGCCTTTTGACCACATTTAGGACAGCTTGTTCTATCCGTACTCCCACTACCAGATGTTTGTACTGATTGCTGCCACTTTGTTATTTTATCCGGAGTATAGTATACCCCGCAAATAGTACGAAATTGTTGTAGCTTTAGGTTAATAGAATGTACAGAATTATTTAATTTATCTAAGGCCAACGTAATTTCAGATACGTCTATAACCATATTCAAAGTCTGACTCCATTTATTTACTAATTCACTGAGATCAGCATTTCTAACGCCGCGTAAATGTGTATACATTGTACTGATTCTAGTTTTGTAAGCAAGATTTAAAAAACATGTGAGAGCTACATGAGAGTGTGGCAATTGCGTTAATTTTAGTTTAAGAAAGTAGTCTCTGAGTTGTAATTATTTGAAAAATGACTCGTTTGGAAGATCAAAAGATTGTTGCAACGATGCATAGGTAGAAAAGCCAGAGTGATCATATAGCTGTCCCAGTCTTTCAATGCCATGTCTAGCCCAATTGCAAGCAACTGGATCATGAAATATATTCGGGAGAGATGGATTATTCCATAACTTAAAATACTCATGTCTGGTAAGATCCTCAAAGGTGAGTGAAAAATAACCAAGGATTTCATTCCAAATACGGACAATGTCCCTTATGGTCTTAAATCGGACTCTTTTATAATAGTTAGGATCATTAACCCTATACAAAAACATACGGCTATCTGCACCTCGTGCTAAAATAAGCCCTTTACTTTCATCACCTTTTGTTTACACTGAGGGAGAAGAAAGATATTTAAGACCTGGTTACTAAACAAATCCAACAATCCACGAAGATGCCTTTTTTTTTACCAAAAGCCATAGTGAATAAGCATTAGCAAAGCCAATATGTCTCACCTATGCAAGAGCAATTGGCTTGGCCAATGTGTTTTAGCTATGTTGTACACCAGCCTGGCTGGTGTTCAGCCTGGCTAAAAGTTAGTGGCACAGAGGAGAATGGCATGGAGTGGAGTGTCATAGAGTGGAGTAGAATGTCGTAGAGTGGAGCAGCATAGAGTGGCATGAAGTGGCATAGAGCGGAGTGTAATGTTGTGGGGTGGCATAGAATGGAGAGGAGTGCTGTAAAGTGGAGTGTCGCAGAGTGGAATAGAGTTGAGTTTAGTGGAGTGGAGTGGAGTGTCGTACAGTAGAGTGGAGTGTTGTAGAGTGGAGTAGAGTGAAGTAGAGTGGCGTAGAGTGGGTTAGAGTGGAGTGTTGTAGAGTGGAGCAGCGTGGACTGTCGTGGATTAGAGTGGAGTGTCGTAGAGTGGAGTGTCAAAGAGTAGAGTGGATGTCGTAGAGTGGAGTTTCGTTGAGTGGAGAGCAGTAGAGTGGAGTGGAGTGTCGTCGAGTGGAGTGGGGTGGAGTGTCTCAGAGTAGAGTGGAGTAGAGTAGAATGGAGTAGAGTGGAGTAGAGTGGTGTAGAGTGGAACAGAGTGGAGTAGAGTGGTCTAGAGGGGAATCATGTAAATTGGAATGGTGCAGATTGGAGTGTTGTGGAATGGTGTAAAGTGGCAAAGAGTGTAGGGGCGTAGAATTGAGTAGAGTGTCATAGATAGAGTGGCATAGAGTGCCATAGAGTAGAGTGGCATAAAGTGATGTAGAGTGGAATGGTGTAGAGTGGAGTAATGGAGTAGAGTGAAGTAATGTTTCATAGATTAGAGTGGAGTGGAGTAGAGTGGAATGGGGTAGAGTGGAGTAACGTGAAGTGGAGTGGCGCAAAGTGGAGTGTCATAGAGTGGAGTGCCATAGAGTGGAGCAGAGTGTCATAGAGTAGAGGGGCATAGAGTGGAGGAGTGTGGAGTGGATGCATGTGGAGTGAAGGGGTGTGGAGTATAGTAGAGTGTCATAGAATGGAGTGGCATAGCGTGGACTAGAGTGTCAGAGTGGAGTGGCTTAGAGTGGGATGGAGTGTTGTAGAGTGGAGTGGTGTGGAGTGGAGTGGAGTGGAGGAGTGTAGAGTGTAGAGTGTAGAGTGTAGTCCCAGAGTGAAGTGGTATAGAGTGGAGTCACTTAGAGTAGAGCAGAGTGTTGTAGAGTGATGTGGACTGGTGTAGAGTGGCATAGGGGGGTGTCATAAAGTGGAGTGTCGTGGAGTGTCATTGAGTGGAGTGTGATAGAATAGTATCATAGAGTAGAGTGTCATAGAGTAGACTAGAGTGGAGTGTCATAGAGTGTGTAGGGTAGTGTGTCATAGAGTGGCGTGGGATACCTTCATACATGAACGCCCACCTCAACACCCATTGCCCAATCCCTTTCATGCTAAGTGTAGCGTAAAAGGGGGCCTTATTTACAAGGTGGTGTTAGGCCACGTTAAGTGGCTTAACCCCACCTTGTAAATAAGCTGAAGCCCTTATCGCCACTGGAACATCAGAAAAAGTGACGTTTCTGTGGCGATAGAGACTTGTAAATATGCCCCTCAGTTTTACAAATATAACGCGCACAAACGATAATGTGTGGAAATGGCAACACCTAGTGTATAGATTTGTTTTGATCGTATTCAAATATTTGTTTCCCGCACACTTCAGAATTTCAAAAAAATGTGCTATGTGCTTCATTAGGGATTTCTTAATTCTGAAATATTTGTCAGAAAAAGTGACGTTCCTGTGGCGATAGGGGCTTGTAAATATACCCCTCAGTTTTACAAATATAACTATACAGCGCACAAACGATAATGTGTGGAAATGGCAACACCTAGTGTATAGATTTGTTTTGATCGTTTTAAAATATTTGTTTCCCGCACACTTCAGAATTTCCCAAAAATGTGCTCTGTGCTTCATTAGGGATTTCTTAATTCTTAAATATTCAGAAATATTTGCACAGTTCATATACAGACATTTACATTTTGTTGAATGCTAGAAATAAAAGCCTTTCTTTCACATCCCCAGATTGTCAGATATATCCCCTCACTTTGAAGTCAGAGAAAGAAAAATAAACACCAAGCTCCCTCGCAAGACAGAGCCTGACATTTGACCTCTGTCTTTGAATGCACACCAAATGTGAAAGGATAAGAGCAAAATTTAAAGTCCTATTTATAGAAAGTGAGAACTCATGGAAGAAAACAGTAAACTGGATATGCTCCACTGGAGGGACAAAGACATGCTGGACAGCCTAAAATAAATATAGCCAACAAACACAAAGCAAGAAAATATGAGTTACAAACCATGTAGCCGACTGTAAGCTATGGGCAGAATATATTCTTAGGTCAGTTTTCAGAATGCCCCCAAGAAGTCTTTAGCAACCACTACGCTGTCTGGTGGGTTACGAAATAAAAATGGGCAAGCATGGTTCCATTAATACCTCTGAGAGGGTTATAGTTGTGACATTGCCCTAGAGGCTAACAGGCTGGTTTGTGGGAATATAGTGGGTGAAAGGCAGATAATTTACAGGCTAAAATGGATTTTAAAATGTGTCATTTGTCTCTATAAACACAAAAATTCTCCGACCACCCCAAACCGTTTAAACTACCTGCCTTTTGACCCCCTTCCACTGCATTACCTAATTCCACTCCTTACTTTTAAAGAAGGGTTTATTTCTACCTACACCCATGGGCACACATAATGAGTCACAATCTGTTAGCATGTGCAGACGAGGAGAGGGACAGTCAGGTTGTGCTTGATATTTCCACCTCACATATTTCATCGTTTACACATCCTTTGTTGGTAAAGTCACACATAAGTACTCTGATGGAAAGGTTAGCCATACATAGTGTAATTAAAAAGTAAAATAAGTACCAATGTAGAAACAAAGGAATATTAGTACATCAAATTGGCAGTGATTTCACATCTCTTCCACTAAAGAGTATTTCCATTTGTGATAACAAGCCTGAGGTACCATTGATCAGGTTACTTCATAGCACAGGGTTTGTGCAGCATCTATAAAGCAACTGGGCCAATTCTTTTCCTGTGCCAGATGTGCTAATCCCAATGATTATGGGTTATGTGGATGTCAGAAAGAAAGGAGACCCAGAACACTTCCGTTTGTGTTTATAATGGATTTTTGTATTTATAAAGAATATACAAATATATACATAAAGCAAACAGTTTCAAGTAGTGCTTAGTGTCCCCAGTGTGAATGGAACCAAAAAACAAAAACTAGTGATTTTGTGACATATAAATAAAACTCGGTTTCCATCATTTTGAAAGGCGACCATCTATAATTTTATATTAGTCACAGCCATGTATACAATAATCATAGCTGTTCACAATGGTTCGCTTAACACAGTTGTCGACGACGTTTCGACCCTACAAAGGATATAGGGTCTCTTCAGGACCTATGGATATAGGGACATCTAAAAGTCAAAGAAAAATAATAATAAGGTCACCACAGATGTTGGAAGTGACTACCGTATTTGTAAAGAATGAAAAGACTGTATTGTACCTGAAATAATCGGTTTGCGCAGCCACGTGAAAAATGTGAAACACCGGTCAAGTGAAAGAAGAGAAATAAAAGAATACTCACACTGGACCCAGCCGGGTACTACACGAGTGAGGAAAGAAAAGAAGATAGAATTAGTAAAGAGAAAAGCGTTGTAGTGCTTTCTACTAGGGCAACTCATTTAACGTTCCTTACCCCAGTGTGAGAAAACGGGGTGAAGGGCTGGCAACCACGGATAAGCACAGCAGGGCAATTGCTATTGTATGAAAGCAGGACTTCCCTGTGAATTAAATTAGGTGTGAGATTTCTCTCTGAAAAGTAAAGACAGATGTAATTAGTAAATGGGCCTGTAATAGTAGGTAAATGCAGATGGTGAAACCCTTTCAGTGAAAGGGAGCTTACCAAGGCAGGGCCAATGATGTATGCTGGGCTAATGCTCCAATTAATGTAATGTTAGCTTGAACGTGGGTACCCAATCGTCCCATCTGTTCAGGATGTAATCTGCAATTGACAAATGTCAAAACCTGTAAAGGAAGGTCTATGGGCGTGTATAAACAGCAAATGGCGCAGTGAAGCACACATTGTTGAAAGTAGTTGCGCACTAAAGCACACTGTGTGATGATTATAAAGGCACTACGCAAGTGCCACGATTTAACAGTTATTAAAGACTCGGGGTGAAACATAGGTAAATGTAAAAATAAATGAACGAGTCACTTTAACCTTAGAGCATGCCTCTATAGCAATATCTGAAAAAGCACACTAAACCCGAAAAGGAAGGACTGAGCATGCTGAATCTATAACTGTAGATGGCCTAGGTCAGGGATCAGGGGATCGCTTACCCTCTGAATGAATCAGCGGAATTTAGAAAGCTATGCTGGGTCCTCACAGGGCGCCTGCTCTGGTGCAATGACAGTGAGCTTGTGGTTGCAGCGGGATTAAATACTCAGTGGGCCTGTTTGAACCGGCCATCACGGCAGGCATCACTAGTGATTGCCACCAGCAGATGTGGTTCGATGATAGGTGCTCCGATAGAAAGAGATAAAAGACCGGTGGTTGAAAGGTGGAAAGAGAAAAAAAGAAATAGTTAAATAGTGGAAAGAGAAAGAAGAGAATGAATCATCTTTTTGGCGTGTTGCGCAAAGCACTAATAAATTAATTAATTACCCAATTGGCATAAAATCTCATTCTAAAAAGAATCTAGCAAAATAGAAACAGCCGGATCATGTACTTGGTGTTTGTATATAGGAAAACATTTGAAACGGCGCATAATAGCGCTGGTGCAGTACAGGAATACATTGAGATTAAATACAAAATGATACCTAATGTAGATCCTAAAGCAACTTAATAAAACATTCATGATTACAATTACATACCTTAGAGAAAGGACGACAGTAAGGTATTAATTCAGATTTGGGAAACAGTACATTGCTCAATCAGGGAACTGAATAACGATAGTGCACTCATTGACATTACATTCCAAAAGTAATTGTTCATGGTATTGCGACAGTCAACGTGTTAATAAAACAGGGAACATTGGTGACTAATCGCTATGAATGTCTAATCATGTCCCCCATTACCTGTGTACTTCTAGTAAAGAGGGCATAGTATAGCCGGAAAGACGATCTCCTGTGACATGTGAGCAGAATGCAAACACCTAAACAGATTCATGATAATTGAACATAAAGGTTACTCATTAGCACAGTTTAGGGTGGTTATTGAATGTAATTTAACTCTATGGAAACTAGTATGAGAACAGAGAGACAGCCTTATTAGAGGAAACACAGGGGCATATTAGCAAGAAGAGGCGATAATCATCGCTAACCCTGCTTAGCGTGATTTTTTTTATCGCCGGCTATCGCTGGAATATATCGCCACGCTAACGCTGTATTAGCAACGATTAGCGCTATGGCGATGAATATTCCAGCGATAGCGGGGAAATGGGCCAACATCGCTGAAAAACCAGCGATGTTGCATGGAGAAGGGAGAACACCTTGCTGATACGACCCTGTGGTCGAATCAGCATAATCCATCCCCCATGTTAGGTATGGCTAACACCTGCTAATTGCAGGTGTTAAATAAATGGCGATGACCCCGGTTAGCGCGACTTTTCACGTCGCTAACTGGGGCCATGGCCACCTTGCTAATAGGCGATAGGCCTGTTAGCGAGTGTTTCCCAGGTTTGTTCGTCGGGAACGCCCACTTTGCATGTCATTAGCGATAAATATCGCTGACATGCAAAGCGGTAAAAATACGGGCGCTAATGCCCGCAAACTGTCGGTAACTGCTGTTAGAGACAGTTTGCTGATAGGGCGATATAAATATCGCCGCTTTAGCAGCAAAAGTGCCGCTAAAGCGGCGATAGTGCCCTTGCTAATATGCCCCACAGTATTTAAATTACTGGAAAGATCTAATCAGCATTGAGACAGTGTTGTAACAAATCCACGCCATTCCTCCGCGGAATTTAAACCATGGACTATGGAATTCGTCCTCTCAATCCAACGGCACTCAAGCCGTTGTAGAATTTGGGTGAGGTCTCCGCCTCTGGCCGGTATGTTGGCTTTGTCAATGACCTGCCATTTAATGTCATCTGCCGTGTGGTTGTATTCAGAGAAGTGTGCCACTAGAGGTGCATTCAGCACTGACCGTCGTATACGGCTTCTGTGTTGTCCAATTCTGGCCTTGATTAGCTGTTGTGTCTGCCCATTATATGGCAAGCCACAAGGACACCATATGCAGTAGACCACATTTCTTGTGTTACAGTTCGAGAAGAATTTTAGGGTATGTTTCACGCCAGTGTATTCGAATGTTTTGGTATTAGATGTGAATGGGCACACAACACAATCTCCACACCTGAAGTGGCCTATCACCTCTGGTAGATTCCAGGTGGATTGTAAAGTATTAGTTTTGCGTAAACTTCCCTCTGTGGAAGAGCGAATGAGATGATCCTTAATGTTTTTGCCCCTTTTAAAAGCAAACATTGGTGTTTCAAATGAGGGGTCAATGTGTCTTATTATGTGCCAATTTTTCAAAATCAAGTTATGGATTTTATTGGAATGTATCCCAAATGTGGTTACGCAAATGAGTTTGTTAACGCGAGTTTTTTCTTTAGTTTTGAGTAATTCTTCTCTGGGACAAAACCAGGCTCTTTTCAATGATCTTCTTACTATTCTGTTAGGATATCCTCTTGCCACTAGTTTGGATTTCAAAATTTCTGCTTCTGCCATATAATCTCTTTTATGCGTGCAGTTTCTGCGAAGACGCAGGAACTGACCAAAAGGTAGTCCATCTCTCAGGGCCCTGGGATGTTGGCTTTTGTATGAGAGGAGGGTATTCCTCTCAGTAGGTTTTCTATGAAGGGACGTGTATAACGACCCATTCTCATATTGTATATTGAGATCCAGGAAGGCAATAGATGACTTATGGATGGTAGAAGTAAATGTTAAGTGTGTCTGAATGGTGTTTAAGTACTCTACAAAGTCATTGAATTCTGTCTGAGTCCCTGACCAAATTAAAAGATATCATCTATATATCTTTTCCAACATTTAATGTTGGAATGATATATATTGTTGGCATTCAGGACAAACTTATGTTCTACGTTGTCCATGTAAATGTTAGCCAAATTCGGAGCAAAAATGGCCCCCATGCTGGTCCCAAAACACTGTTGGTAGTGCCTTTATAATCATCACACAGTGTGCTTTAGTGCGCAACTACTTTCAACAATGTGTGCTTCACTGCGCCATTTGCTGTTTATACACGCCCATAGACCTTCCTTTACAGGTTTTGACATTTGTCAATTGCAGATTACATCCTGAACAGATGGGACGATTGGGTACCCACGTTCAAGCTAACATTACATTAATTGGAGCATTAGCCCAGCATACATCATTGGCCCTGCCTTGGTAAGCTCCCTTTCACTGAAAGGGTTTCACCATCTGCATTTACCTACTATTACAGGCCCATTTACTAATTACATCTGTCTTTACTTTTCAGAGAGAAATCTCACACCTAATTTAATTCACAGGGAAGTCCTGCTTTCATACAATAGCAATTGCCCTGCTGTGCTTATCCGTGGTTGCCAGCCCTTCACCCCGTTTTCTCACACTGGGGTAAGGAACGTTAAATGAGTTGCCCTAATAGAAAGCACTACAACGCTTTTCTCTTTACTAATTCTATCTTCTTTTCTTTCCTCACTCGTGTAGTACCCGGCTGGGTCCAGTGTGAGTATTCTTTTATTTCTCTTCTTTCACTTGACCGGTGTTTCACATTTTTCACGTGGCTGCGCAAACCGATTATTTCAGGTACAATACAGTCTTTTCATTCTTTACAAATACGGTAGTCACTTCCAACATCTGTGGTGACCTTATTATTATTTTTCTTTGACTTTTAGATGTCCCTATATCCATAGGTCCTGAAGAGACCCTATATCCTTTGTAGGGTCGAAACGTCGTCGACAACTGTGTTAAGCGAACCATTGTGAACAGCTATGATTATTGTATACATGGCTGTGACTAATATAAAATTATAGATGGTCGCCTTTCAAAATGATGGAAACCGAGTTTTATTTATATGTCACAAAATCACTAGTTTTTGCTTTTTGGTTCCATTCACACTGGGGACACTAAGCACTACTTGAAACTGTTTGCTTTATGTATATATTTGTATATTCTTTATAAATACAAAAATCCATTATAAACACAAACGGAAGTGTTCTGGGTCTCCTTTCTTTCTGACATCCACATAACCCATAATCATTGCGATTGTGCATAATATTATTAATATTAATAAGTATTTTTCCACAGGAACCCCTGTTTCTGTCACACATAATTTACCCTGGTTCCTAGTGAGTAGGGTGTCCCTTGTTTTTGCTTGCAAGATGTGCTAATCCAGCACAGCACAGATAGACGACTCACAAAGGTTAACAGAAACCTTGCTTTATTAATATTCAGGAGGCAGCATTCATTCTGAAAATCAGTGAGAACGGCTGTGAATACAGAGATGAAAGTCTCAAGGTACTCTTTAGGATGCATCAGGCATATGATCACTGATCACACAAGCCCAAAATGGGTATCAACATTGGTCACACAACATGCACTAGGCAAAGCTTTGAGTTCTTGATGTTTGAAGTACTTTATACCAATGAGAGCGCCTGCAATGTTGATTCTTTAGAGTAAGTACCTGGTCCATCACTTTGGAAAAACTTGCCTTTGAAACTTTACAAAATTAATTCATACCCTAAGTTTCATAAACAAATGAAGACACTTCTGTTTTGCTAACGTTTTCCTGCTCTCTCTTTTCTTTTTATTTGGTGCCTGGTTTCCTTAGTGCCATCATGCCCATCGGTGAATATGACATTTATAAATAAAGAAAGCAATCAATCCATCTGCAAGGAACAGCAGGTCTCCTATGTGCATTCGCTTTCAGTGTTTTGATATGGAACTTGTTACAATGCCCAAAAAAACTCCTTATGAAGTGAAATCAGGGCACATGCGTGGTCCATTGTCTTGCTGACCAATATCCATGATGCCTGCAGCTGTCTATGACACAGTGGAAGCTGCCTGTACAGCTTGCCCTTGGCTAAGGGTTACAAAGTAAGAATAGTTTAAGCCATTTATTGTTTTGTGACTGCATAAGTAGTCACAAGATTTAATACACAGCTTTGCAATTCATAATGAAAGGGGTATATTCCTTTGTCACATGTTTCACCTTGCATCTTGGAAGGACACACAATCCTAGACCTACCTAGTCACTGCGCCTCTCCCCGCAGCCTCAGCCTACCACCAGAGTCTGGTGCCTCGCCTCCTGCCAGAAGTCTCCGACACCTGCAGGTTCGGTCCTTCAGTCCCCCCGGGTGCTCGCTCCTTTTTGCTCAGCTCACCTAGTTACTTTGTGCAGTCAGTTTGGGTGGTAGATTTTTGTTCTTTTGTTTATTTTTCTGTGTTATTGATATTTTGGGCCACTTTTGGTAGCTCTTCTTGTCCCCTCTGTGTGCACATCCATGCCCTCTCCCACTGTTTTCCCACCACTGGTTTCCCACTCCCAGCCTCCCACCTCCCTGACAGCACTGCCCACCTCTCAGGACTACATTTGCTGGCTTCTCCATGGCCCAGTGAGCATTCCTGACCTCCCTAGTCAGTGCACCGCTCCCCGCATCCTCGGCCTAGTGGCATAGTCTAGTGCCTCACCTCCTTCCATGAGTCTCCGACACCCACAGGTTCGGTCCTGAAGTCATCCCAGCTGCTTGCTCCTTTTTGCTCAGATCACCTAGTTACTTTGAGCAGTCAGTTTGGGTGGTAGATTTTCATTCTTTTGTTCATTTTATTTCTGCGTTATTGTTATTTTGGGCCACTTTGCTAGCTCCCCTCGTCCCCTTTGCGCACTCGTCCCCACCCTCTCTTGCCTTTTTCCCGCTGGGTGTTTCCCATTCCCAGCCTCCCTGACAGCCCTGCCCACTTCCTAGGGCTACCTAAGCCAGCTGCTGTGCAGCCGCGCCGCTGGCGTGCCGGAGGCGTGCCTAAGTGAAGCCCGTCCGTGCCTGGACTGTGCCCAGTGCCAGGAACTCTGGCTCTCCTGCCATCTGCCGCTACACCACTGCTGAGCTCCTGACCCCCTGAGGCAGGAACAACAAGAGCTGCATCTCTTCCGCAAGATGCACGGAAGGACCCTTTGCCTGCCACCGCTGCTGGTTATCTGAACCATCCAAACCCTCACTGCGCCGACACAGCCGACCTCCAACCCTTTGCAATAGCTCCAGTGCATGTTGCTCATCTTTCGATCCCTATGCAAGCACGTCACTTAAATCTGCAACACCATCACCACTTCCTCCCACGACGTGATGTTCATCACCGAGTCCTGGCTCACACCTTCATCAATCCCTGACATCGTGAATGCAAGGCTCCACAGCTTCAAGATGATACACAGAGACTGCACCAACAAACACGTTGGAGGAATTGCCATCATCCACAAAGAGAACCTCAAAAGCACCACCACCGATGACCATCCATCAATCATGGAATACTTCAACTTCCGAACTCGGATCGATGCTAACACCACCGTCAGAGGAACCCTCGCCTACAGACCCCCGGGCCTCGACCCAGGCTTCTGCAACAGCATCTCCCAACTCATTGTCCCTCTGACTCCAGGCACTACTTTTTCCTCAGCGACCTCAACTTCCAACTCAATTACCCTATTGACACCAACTCCTCCAACCTCCTGGAAAGCATGAGTAACATCAGACTCACGCAACTGGTCACCAGCCCCACACACTGCACTGGACCTCATCTTGGCAGCCAGCGAAAAATCTGTTTCAGCCATGCCATCAAACTCACCTGGTCAAAACACAGCATTGTCCACTTCACTATCGCAGGCTCACCACGATCCAGCGCCATGCCCCACACCCCAGTTCATTGCAGATGGAGCAAAATCACCAAGACCCAATGGACTGCAGCCCTCAACTCCAACAGACCCAACACTTCCAGCAACCTTGAGCTAGCCGTCCAAAACATCTCCGTCAGGATCTCCAACTGCACCAACACTGTTGCCCCTTTGAAAATGGCCAGCACCAGCAGATCCAACAAACGTGCCAGCTGGTTCACCCCCAAACTCTGGGCCTTCAAACGTGAATGCAAAGGACTGGAGAGACGTTGGTGCTCCAGAAGAAACCCATCAGACCTCGCCACCTTCAAAGCAGCCCTCAGCAGATATTACCAATGCCTCAAGGAAGCCAAAAAGGAAGCCCTAACCATCCACATCAAGGCAAGCACCAATCACACAAAAGAACTCTTCAGCATCGTCAGAGAATTCTACTATCCCGTCTGCCACTGAGACCACGATCTGCTCTTCTCAAGCTTTCTGTGACTCCCTGGTGGACCACTTCAACAACACGATAGCAGACTTCTACAACAACCTTGACCCGCAGGCACCCAACCCCAGCCACCTCCTGACACACACCGACAACTCCCACATCCAACTCACCAATTGGACTCCACTCACCACACCAATCACCACAGCAGTCAAGGCCTCCATTCACTCCGGAGCACAGACAGACCCCTGACTCCACCATGCCTTCAACCTGTGACAGAAGAAAATCAACAAGGACTCACTTTCATCCTCAACTCATCCATCACCACCGATATGTTCCCCGATGCCTGGAAACAGGCAGAGGGGAAACCCTTCCTGAAGAAGCTCTCCACGACCCCAGCGAGCTTAAGAACTACTGCTCCAGCTCACTGCTCCCCTTCCAGGCCAAGGTCCTGGAGAAAACCATAAACCACCAGCTCATGGATCATCTGGAAGAAAACCACCTACTCGATGCCTCCCAGTCTGGCTTCCGGTCTAACCACAGTACAGAAACCACCTTGATAGTCGCAACCGATGACATCAGATACATACTCAACCATGTTGAGACAGCAGCCCTGAGCCTCCTCGACCTCTCAGTAGCCTTCGACACCGTATCCCACCACACCCTCATCACCAGACTCCACCATGGCATCAGAGGAAACATCCTCAAGTGGATCACCTCCTTCCTCTCAGGATGCACACAGAGAATCTGCCTTCCACAAATTCACCTCCGAACCCAAAAGCATCACCTGTGGAGTCCCACAAGGATTGTGCCTCAGCCCCACCCTCTTCAACGCCTACATGACCCCTTTGGCTGACATCCTCCACACCCACGGACTCAACATCCTCTCATACGCAGATGATACCCAACTCATTTTTCCCCTCACAGAAGACACCACCACCTCCAGATGCAACTTCCAGAATGCCATGACCAGCATCACTGACTGGATGAGATCCATCTGCCTGAAACTAAACACAGACAAGACAGAAGTTGTCATCTTCGGAAGGAACACCTTCCCATGGGACAATGCATAGTGGCCTACTGCACTTGGACCCTCACCCACCCCCACCAACCATTTTCAACAACCTTGGCATCATCCTGGACAGCGATCACTCCAAGAATCACCAGATCAACGCAGTAGCCTCCTCCTGCTTCCACACCCTCTGCATGCTTCGCAAGATCTTCAAGTGGATCCACGTCAGCACCAGAAAACTGTGACTGAAGCCCTAGTCACCAGCCGACTGGACAAAGGGAATGCCCGATACACAAGAACCACCACCCATCTCCTTAACCCCTTCCGTGCGCAGGGCGGCTCCCGGCCGTCCTAGCACCCACCCACGGGGGAAGCGCCCATCTACATGCCCCCACCAGGGAAGGCAGGGGAAGCCCTTCCCCTGCCACCCCTCGCCCCCCCTCCACGTCATCAATGACGTCAGCGCGCGAGGCGCGCTGACGTCATTAGAGGATTCTTGACACACTGGAAGCCATTGCTTCCAGCGCGCCGGAGAGAAGAGGAGGTGAGTTTCTCCTCGTGGGAGGGGGGGGATCTAAACAAAAGAGGCATCGGGGGAAAGGAAAGGGTTTTCCTTTCCCCTGATGCCTCTTTTGTGCATTCCTGCTGCACGATCGTGCGATCGTGCAGCAGGAATGCCCACTAGAGCCAGGTATTTTTTAATTTTTTTATTTTTTAAATTGATTTACTGTTTGGGGGAGCGGCCCCTTAGGCAAGGGTCGCTCCCCTTATAGGGGGCATTGTTTATTGGCTTTGTCTGCCCCCTGGGGGGGCATATTTTGCCAATTTATTTGGAAAGTGGCCCACTGGACCACCAGGGATTACTTTGTGGGGAGTGGCCCCTTGGGCAAGGGTCACTCCCCTTTAGGAGCTATGTTTTTGGCCATCTGCCCCCATGGGGGGGCAGATCTCGCCTTTTTTTTGTAATCTAGGGCCCACTAGGCCACCAGGGATTTGTTTGGGAGAGTGACCCCTTGGGCAAGGGTCGCTGTCCTTTGGGGGCTGTATATGGCCCACTAGACCACCAGGGATTTGTTTGTGGGGAGTGGCCCCTTGGGCAAGGGTCGCTCCCCTTATGGGGGCAATGTTTTTTGGCTTTGTCTGCCCCCTGGGGGGCAGATTTCGCCATACTTTTTTTTAAATGGCCCACTGGACCACCAGGGATACTTTGTGGGGAGTGGCCCCTTGGGCAAGGGTCACTCCCCCTTGAGGGCTATGTTTTTTTTGTATGGCCACTAGGCCACCAGGGATTTATTTGTGGGGAGTGGCCCCTTGGGCAAGGGTCGCTCCCCTTTGGGGAGCATTAATTATGCCGTTTCTGCCCCCCTGAGGGGCAGATTGGCTGATTTCTTTTTTGTATGGCCACTATGTCACCAGGGTTATTTTTTTTTTATGTTGGGGAGCGGCCCCTTGGACAAGGGTCGCTCCCCTTTATGGGAGGAGGATTGTGGCCATTTCTGTCCTCTTTGGGTGGCAGATTGGCAGTATGTTTTTTAGGCCCATCTGCCCCTAAGGGGGGCAGAAGCCACTAGACAACAGGGGTTTTTACATTTTTGTGTTGGGGAGTGGCCTCAAGGGCAAGGGTGGCTCCCCTTTTACGGGGGTGAATATTTTATTTATACTCTTAGGCCCCCCTACCCCTTAGCTTAGCTGGTGGATTGTGTGTGGACTGGTGCATTATTTGCATATGTGATTGTAATGTTTTTTTCTCCTTTTTATTCTAGTGTAAAGCTTTTGATTCCTGTTGGCGGTTTTGGCAGTGGTTATTCTGCAGTTTTGCGTATTTGCATTATTTTGGAAAGAAAAACATTTTTGTTGTATTTACTCCAAATGAGTATTATTGTCATGCATGAATGAATTTTTTTGTTAGTGGTGTCATAATGGCAGCATATTTAGTTAGTGGTTTGAGCATGAAATTCTTTGCGATGTGTTTTGCATTGTCTTATGTGTAATTTTCTTTTCTTTTTCTTTTTAGTGGGATATTCTTGATCCTTACTGTGTCTGTGCAGAGTAGGTGGTGATGAGTCTAGCTGCTTCTGGCAAGTGAGTGGTATAGTGTTGGAGTATATAGGTCTTTGTGATAAAGCTACATTTTGTTTATTTCTTTTTTTACAAAGGGTTTGTTGTTGTTGACTTGTTTGACAAGTTACCTTTATTAGTAAGCATTTTGGCTAGCCATAGAATTACTGCTCAGCAGGTGGTTGGTATGCTTCTTGAATCTTCCTCTGAGCAGGATTATGACACTGACAGTGCGTCTGAGGGAGAGGAGGGAGGGGAAGATTCAGGCAGTGAGTTTTCTCTCCACATGGAATCATCGGATGATGAAGCTACTCTCAGTGCAGATGAAGCTACTCTCAGTGCGGATGAAGTGCCTGTTTTAGAGGGGAACACTGATGTGCCGATGGTGCAGCAAGAGACATCGGTATTGCAGCCTGAGGCTGCAAGGCTTCCTACTGGAAGTGCTGGACTCTGGTTGATCCAAACATGGTGCAGCCGGTGTTGCCTGCCTTCAGTGTGGATGCAGGGTGTAGAGTGGATTGTGAAAATGTTTTGCCTATACAGTTTTTTCAGTTGTTTATGGATGATGTATTTTTGGCTGAGATTGTTGAGCAGACTAATTTGTATGCTGAACAGTTTTTGAGGGACAACAGTGCCAGACTTAGGCCCCACTCTAGAGCTACCCGGTGGACTCCCACAAATCTGGAAGAGATGAAGAAGTTTTTGGGTTTTACTTTTTTGATGGGCTTGTTAAGGAAGCCGTCCATGGCTTCATATTGGTCTACCAGTCCCTTGATGGCAACGGCCATATTTCCTGCAATTATGAGTCGTGATCGGTATTTACTTTTGCTTCGGATGCTGCATTTTGTTGATAATACTTTGGCGTTGCCAAGAGATCACCCTGACTGTGACCGTCTTTTTAAGATTCGGCCTGTTCTTGATCACTTTGTAGATCGATTTTCAGAGATCTATACTCCAGGGAAAGAAATAGCTATTGATGAGTCTTTGGTCCTGTTCAAGGGCCGTTTGGTTTTTAGGCAGTACATTCCTAGCAAGAGGGCACGTTATGGAATTAAGCTGTATATGTTGTCTGAGAGTAGGACAGGATATGTCTTTAATTTCCGGGTGTAAACTGGTAGGGATTCCACTATTGACCCCCCTGGTTGTCCGTCCACTTTTGGAGTTTATGAGAAAATTGTGTGGGATATTGCTAGAGGACTGTTTAACAGAGGCCACCATTTGTACCTTGATAACGTCTACACTGCTGTGCAATTGTTTAAGGAATTGTTCAAAGTGGACACTTTAGCTTGTGGCACAATCCGCTCTAACCGTAAAGGGTATCCAAAAGAGCTTGTTTGCAAAAAACTTCAGAGGGGACAGTGCAGTTCCTTGCGTAGTGATGAACTACTAGCTGTGAAATTTGTGGACAGGAGAGATGTATACATGCTGACTACCATCCATGATGAGAGTACTTCACCTGTGGCTGTTTGGGGTCAGATTGCTGATGTGCGCAAACCTGTGTGCATTTTAGACTACAATAAGCACATGGGTGGTGTTGATAGAGTAGATCAGAGGTTGGAACCTTACACTGCTATTCGTAAGGCTTACATTTGGTATAAGAAGTTGGCCATCCATCTCTTCAAGTTAGCAACTTTCAATGCTTTTGTTGTGTACAAGGAGTGTTCTCCTGCATCAAAGTTGACTTTTGTTCAGTTTCAGGAGTCTGTGATAGGCAGCCTTGTTGTTGTGGAACAGGCAAGTGTTCCTAGAGTTGGAGTGGTGGAGGATGTGGCTAGATTGAAAGATCACCACTTTCCTGATTTAATTCCTCCCACGCCCAAAAAAACAATCCCTGTAAGAGATGTAGAATCTGCTTGCGAAGAGGTGTGCGGAAGGAGAGTCGTATGCACTGTGCCGATTGTCCTTATAATCCTGGGCTGTGTGTGCCCACATGTTTCAGATTGTATCACACTCAAAAGAGATTTTGGGAGCAACCGTGAGTCTAATAGTGTACTGCCTGGTCTGTATGGTTTTATATAGTTGTTCAGTTTAACGTTTGGCAATAGAATGATGTCTTTAGTTATTGCTGTTGTTTTTGTAGTTATAGTTTTGTATTTAGTTGCAATTGGTTTGTGTTTTCTTTCTTGTTTAAAAATAATGTATTACTGTGTGCGTGGACTGGCGCTTGGCTGGCGGTGTGTGTGGACTTGCGCTTGGCTGGCGGTGAGTGGACTGGCACTTGGCTGGCGGTGTGCGTGGATTGGCGCTTGGCTGGCGGTGTGCATGGATTGGCGCTTGGCTGGCGGTGTGCGTGGATTGGCGCTTGGCTGGCGGTGTGCATGGATTGGCGGTGTGTGTGGACTGGCGCTTGACTGGCGGTATGCGTGGACTGGTGCTTGGCTGGCGGTGAGTGGACTGGCGCTTGGCTGGTGGTGTGCGTGGATTGGCGCTTGGCTGGCGGTGTGCGTGGATTGGCGCTTGGCTGGCGGTGTGCGTGGACTGGCGCTTGGCTGGCGGTGTGCGTGGACTGGTGCTTGGCTGGCGGTGAGTGGCTGGTGCTTGGCTGGTGGCATGCGTGGATTGGCGCTTGGCTGGCGGTGTACGTGGACTGGCGCTTGGCTGGCGGTGTGCATGGACTGGCGCTTGACTGGCGGTGTGCATGGACTGGTGCTTGGCTGGCGGTGTGCATGGACTGGCGCTTGGCTGGAGGTGTGCGTGGATGGGTGCTTGGCTGGCAATGTGTGAGTAGTGACTTGCTGCTGGTCACTACACACACTGCTAGCTAAACGCCACTCCACGCAATCCGTGAGCTGGTGTGGTTGCTGTGTCAGGAATGTGGGCGTGTGAAAGTGATGGGCTCTTGAATGGCGCTGTCTGCTGGTGTGAGTGTTGTAATGTGCTGGGCCCGCGGCTGGCGGTGTGAATGGTTTTGTATGTGTCACACATATGAAAGGTGTATGAATGGCCTGTAAAGCGGTTGGTGCCTTGTCGTGGCTTTACAGCTCACGAGCTGTGAGTCAATGGTTCAGTTTCTCGTCTTTTCAATTATTAACAGTGCATTTCATTTTTGTGAAATCTCTGGTTAATACAACTGTATATACTGAACCATCACTCACCATCGTGCCAAAACCAACCAGTATGTCTGTGTGCTTGAAGAATAGGTGGTTCTGCAAAAATATTTGTCTTTTCTGTCTTTCTCAAGCAGGCCGTACCTTGTCCCTTTTAGTGAATGTTGTAATGTGTTGGTTTCGTGCCTGGTGGTGTGAATGGTCTTGTGTGTATCACGTATGAAAGGTGTGTGAATGGCCTGTAAAGCGGTTGGGGCCTTGACGTGGCTTTACAGCTCATGAGCTGCGAGTCACTGGTTCAGTTTTCTGTCCTTTCAATTATTGACAGTGCATTTCATTTTTGTGAAATCTCTTGTTAATAAACTTTTATATACTGAACCATCACTCGCCCTTGTGCCAAATCCAACCAGTATGTGTGTGTACTTGAGGAATAGATGGCTGTGCAGTAATCTTTGTCTTTTTAGTCTCTCTGCCAAGGTGTACATTCCATCTAAGAATAACCTACCAACTGTAGATATTGTCGTCAACTAAACACCCATGGAAGTACATGGTGATGTCTCTCTTGTGGATCCCAACAAGTTATCTTACCCACAATGTCCTGCAAACCTCAAAATGTGTCTGTCACATTTTCCTTGCATTATTGTGCCAATATTTTCACGCTGCAGAAAGAAACAACAAATTTCCTATCACCCAGCGTTCCCCCAGGTCTCCCGATAAAAATGGTGCCTCACTCGTGTGGGAGGCCCAAGTACCCGCGACAGGCAAGGGCCCAAAACGTATTGAGGCGACATCAAAATTGCCTATCACAAAACAACCTGGTTTTGCAAGGGGGGTCATCTGGGTATTTGGCCCCGTGCTCTGCGGCCAGCTAGGGAAACCTACCAAACCCACATATTTCTGAAAACTAGACACCCGGGGGCTTCCAGGGAGGTATGGCTTGCGTGTATCCCCCAACGTTTTCTTGCCCAGAATCCCCTGCAAACCTCAAATTTAGCTGAAAAAAATTACTTTTTCCACACATTTTTGTGTGGGAAAGTTGTGGCATCACCTGGCTGACACAAATTTCCTACCACCCAGCATTCCCCCGGGGCTCCCGATAGAAATGGTGCCTCACTCATGTGGGAGGCCCAAGTACCCGCGACAGGCAAGGGCCCAAAACGTATTGAGGCGACATCACAATTGCCTATCACAAAACAACCAGGTTTTCCAAGGGGGGTCACCTGGGTTTTTGGCCCCGTGCTCTGCGGCCAGGTAGGGAAACCTACCAAACCCACACATTTCTGAAAACTAGACACCCGGGGGATTCCAGGGAGGTTTGGCTTGCGTGGATCCCCCAACGTTTTCTTACCCAGAATCCCCTGCAAACCTCAAATTTAGCTGAAAAAATCACTTTTTCCACATATTTTTGTGTGGGAAAGTTGTGGCCAGTCAAGTCACCCCATACTGGATTCCCCTGGGTGTCTAGTTTTCAAAAATGTATAGGTTTGCTAGGTTTCCCTAGGTGCCGGCAGAGCTAGGGTTCAAAAACTACAGCTAGGCACTTTGCAAAAAAAAGGAAATTTTTCCCTGTGAAAATGTGGTGTGTCCACCTTGCGTTTTGGGCCGTTTCCTGTCGCGGGCACTAGGCCTACCCACACAAGTGAGGTACCATTTTTCTCGGAATACTTTGGGGAACGCGGAGTGGGTGTAATTTTGTGGATCCACACAGATTCCAAAACTTTGCACCACAGAAATGTGAAGAAAATGTATTTTTTTTGACAATTTTTTAGGTTTGCAAGGGATTCTGGGTAACAGAACCTGGAGAGAGCCAGTCAAGTCACCCCATCCTGGATTCCCCTCGGTGTCTAGTTTTAAAAAATGTATAGGTTTGCTAGGTTTCCCTCAGTGCCGGCAGAGCTAGGGTTCAAAAACTACAGCTAGGCACTTTGCAAAAAAAGGGTCATTTTTCACTGTGAAAATGTGGTGTGTCCACCTTGCGTTTTGGGCCATTTTCTGTCGCGGGCACTAGGCCTACCCACACAAGCGAGGTACCATTTTTCTCGGAAGACTTTGGGGAACACGGTGTGGGTGGAATTTTGTGGATCCACGCAGATTCCAGAACTTTGCACCACAGAAATGTGAGGAAAATGTCTTTTTTTTTACCATTTTTTAGGTTTGCAAGGGATTCTGGGTAACAGAACCTGGTGCGAGCCAGTCAAGTCACCCCATCCTGGATTCCCCTGGGTGTCTAGTTTTCAAAAATGTATAGGTTTGCTAGGTTTCCCTAGGTGCCGGCAGAGCTAGGGTTCAAAAACTACAGCTAGGCACTTTGCCAAAAAAGGGTCATTTTTCACTGTTAAAATGTGATGTGTCCACCTTGCGTTTTGGGCCGTTTCCTGTCGCGGACACTAGCCCTACCCACACAAGTGAGCTGCCATTTTTCTCTGAAGAGTTTGGGGAACGCGGGATGGGTGGAATTTTGTGGATCCACGCAGATTCCAGAACTTTGCACCACAGAAATGTGTGGAAAATGTGTTTTTTTTTAACCATTTTTTAGGTTTGCAAGGGATTCTGGGTAACAGAACCTGGTGAGAGTCAGTCCAGTCACCCCCTCCTGGATTCCCCTGGGTGTGTAGTTTTCAAAAATGTATAGGTTTGCTAGGTTTCCCTAGGTGCCGGCAGAGCTAGGGTTCAAAAACTACAGCTAGGCACTTTGCAAAAAAGGGGTAATTTTTCATTGTGAAAATGTGGTGTGTCCACGTTACATTTTGAGCCGTTTCCTGTCGTGGGCACTAAGCCTACCCACACAAGTGAGGTACCATTTTTATCGGGAGACTTAGGGTAACACAGAATTGTAGAGAAACTGTTAATACCTATTGACTTTCGATGCATTTCTGCCTTCCAAATGAAAGACAATATGTAAAAAAGAAGTCATTTTGAAAAATGTCCTATAATTCTCATGCTTTTATGGGTATTCCCAATTTCGGAAATGTGCAAATATCTACTGTTTCTAAACTCTATATTTTGTTCCCATTTCAGAAATACATAGGTGTCTTTCATACCGATTTTTCCATGTATACATTTTCCCAGATTAATAGCTATATACCCGGTATATAATAAAAAATCATTGCAAGTCGCTGCTCAGTTATTGGCTCTGGGTTCGTCGGGTTCTTAGTGAACCTACAAGTCCTATATATCCCCACAACCAGAAAGGTCCAGCGGATCTAACGGTATATTGCTTTCAAACAGCTGTCATAATTAGAAGAAGAAACAGGGGAAAACGTTGACACAAACAGCTGTTTTTTTCAACTAATTTTCAATTTTTCCTATATTTAACTTTTAGTTTCTATAAAGAAACCTTGAAGGATCTACACAAATGACCCCTTGATGAATTCAGAATTTTGTCTACTTTTCTAAAATGTATAGCTTTCCAGGATCCATTATTGCTTTCATACCCATTTCTACCATTAACTGGAAGGAGGTTGAAAGCACAAAAAATAGCAAAAATAGGGTATATCCCAGAAAAATGCCAAAACTGTGTAAAAAATGTTGGTTTTCTGACAAAAGTCTGCTTGTCCCTGAAAGCTGGGAAGATGGTGATTTCAGCACCACAACCCCTTTTTTGATACCATTTGCAGGGAAAAAACCAGACGCTTTCATCTGGAGCCCTTTTTCCCATTTTTCCCCAAAAAACCAAAATTTAGCTGTATTTTGGCTAATTTATGGGTCCCCTCCAGGGGAATCCACAAACCCTGGGTACCTTTAGAATCCCCATGATGTTGGAAAAAAAGACCCAAATTTGGCGTGGATACCTTATGTGGTCAAAAAGTTACAAGGGCCTAAGCACGAACTACCCCAAATAGCCAAAAAAAGGCTTAGCACAGGGGGGGAAAAGGCCTAGCAGCGAAGGGGTTAAGTGACTGCAGATAACACAGAACACCTCAGCCAGACTGACTCTTCCTCAAACTCCCTAAATGGACCACCATCACCCCACACCCCATAAACATCCACTGACTCACTGTCCTGAAGAGGTTCCAGTTCAAACTGTTGACTCTTGCCTACAAGGCCCCCCACAACGCCGGACCTCCTTACATCAACCACCCACTGACCTTCCACCAACTAACAAGACAACTCAGATCTGCCTCCATCGCTCACATCCCCTGCATCTGGTGAAACTGCAGTGGAGGTCATTCTTTCTCCTACCTCGCCGCCAAGTCCTGGAACGACCATCCACTCCACCTCAGAATCTCCCCTTCACTTATCAACTTTAGTAAGGGCCTCAAGACATAGATCTTCGACTGAGGCTTACCGTATCGCAGAGCCTGGATACCTCCCCGGGGTGATAAGCCACCCTTTATAAATACTGATTGAGTGATTGAATCTGTGGCTTTTTTGTTTCTGTGGCAATTGTGGCACACAGTTTTGGGTTGCTCTTTTCAGAACACCCACTGTTTTGAATGAGCAAGATTTGAGAAGGGAAACAACATGCACTAGGAGCCTTGCGTATCAATGATTTCCCCATAACCACAAAGTGGGTAAAACCCTTGGATACATCAGGCCCTTGGCTTGGTATTTTTTAATGGTTTCCATAATCGTAGGATGAGTCGATCTCTTTTCTTTCCATTTTTAATAAACGCTGTGCTATTTCCATTAATAATTCGCTCCTCTAAAATGCGAACTTGGAATTTGTGCCGTGGTCAAGCAGTTTCTGTTAATTCACAAGAAAAGGCATCATTGCTAACGTCTCGGAGGTTGATATACGCTGCTCGTCCTACGCCGGGACCAGCACAGAGCACGGCCATGACAGCGTAAACAAATTGCTAAGGTTTTATCCGGCTTCCTCACTCACAGCTGTCATTTGTGGAAGAGAGAAAAAGCTGAGGCCAGAGGAGGGCACGCTTAGCAGGCAGCGGCCTAGCTGTCTCTTGCAAACCACTGAACGCGACTAACAAGGGCAGCGGTTTAGGAAGGAATAGTACATTGCTGAACAAAATGAGATTCCGCCGGTCACGGTGGCTCGGGCTGAGGAGCACGAGCTGCCGTTGTGAACAGCAGGGCTCCCTGGAAGTGGAATGCCAATTTAGAAGTGCAGGTTTTAGAATTAACCTGGGCAAATTGAACGTGCCCAA
The DNA here is from genome assembly GCA_963921515.1 of Calotriton arnoldi. NCBI lineage: Eukaryota > Metazoa > Chordata > Amphibia > Caudata > Salamandridae > Calotriton > Calotriton arnoldi. The sequence goes on from CAWUFW010011373.1 coordinate 192,395, forward strand.
TTGAGTTGCAAACAAATCAGTGTAGCTCGCCCAGTAGGTGGTTTAATGAGGCATAAATTAAGCAGCCTTGGTGCTTTTCCTTTTTGAAACAACCTAACTGCCCAAATAGGAGTAGGTCGAGTTTAATCATTGGTTTCGCATAGCTAAGCCTCTAATGCACCTCAAGTCTGGGTTTAGGAGTAAGATGATGCAGCACTGGTGCTTCCATTGGATCATTATTGTGCTGGCCAGGGTGTGGCTTTGCTCATTGTACACAGCCTTGTAGCAATTTAAATAGAGAAAAAAAGATGAAAACCGTGTGGTGCAATGTTCTTTCACGTGCAATACAAGGAACCTGACACGAGCTGCATCTTATATTGGCTGTCAGCCCCCGTATTTTGCGAAAATGTCAAGGCAAGTTGCACTGACACACTGAGGAGATCTATTGTGCATCCACTTTGATAGGAGAGGTAACCACTCATGGTTTACCTGTTTTGCTTCTTCAGAAGCTGATACCCACTGGCAGAGCTGTCACCCATGGGTGCCATTTATGTGTCACCTGGGTTTGCAGCTGCAACACCTTGCTTGTCCATGGCAACCCCTGGCATTACCTTTGCGACCCCTGGGCACATATGTGGCAAAATCGGTGGGGTGGCGCAATCATTTTTTAATTACATTACTAATGAATAATATTCTGTTATATTGTTAAAGTAATAAAAAATAGACCACCAGGAGCTGGAACGGGAGTTTTTCTGGAAACTGCGGTAAGTATGAAAATGCACTTAAATATATATTGTGTACATGCTTGCACATGAGAGTATGTTTGTTTGAGAGCATGTGCATGTGTGAGCGTTTTGTCTCTATGTGTGAGCATGTGTTTGTGAGTGAAAGTGAGTGAGAATCAGTGATAGGCCATGAGTGAGAAGGAGTGACACTGTGTTAGACTTAGCCATCTCTGCAGGTTCACCCCTAAACATTTTGCTTTCTCCCATCCTGTTTTTTGTTGTTTTTTTTTGGCATTAGGGCTGTTTGCACTTTTCCACTGCTAACCAGTGTGAAAGTGCTGGTGCTTTCTCCTTAAAACATGGTAAGACTGGCATAGATCCAATTGTCACGTTTAATTTATTTACAAGTCTCCAGAAAGTGGTATAACATGCACACAGGTCCTGTAAATTAAATGCTACTAGTGGGCCTGCAGCACTTGTTGTACCACCCACTTACTAGCCTGTTAAATCATGTCTCAAGCCTGCCATTGCAGCCTGTGGGCAGTTTTAATCTGACTTGGCAAACTGACCCCTTTGCCAGGCCTAAACCTTCCTCTTTTATACAAATAAGTCACCCCCGAGGTAAACCCTAAACAGTCCTTCGGGCAGCGTGCAGTGTATTTAAAAAGCCAGACATGTACATTTAAGTTTTACAGATCCTGGTAGTGAAAAACTGTTAAATTTGCTTTTCAATTTTGCAATGCTGACCTCTCCATGGGAAAATATTTGGTAAATTTAATAAGTGATAACTTTTGTTTGGTAACAGGTAGAAAGAAATGTCATGTTTGGTCTCTGAAGAATTGTAATTTAAAATCCTTTTTAACTGTAAAGTCGGACTTTAAGTCACAATTCTGAAAATGCCACTTTTGGAAATATGGCATTGTCTTGTGGTATCAATCAGAAAAAGGGGGAGGAGGAGGATTGGGCTAGGTTCACCCTCCTGTGTGATCAGAAACATCAAAAAGAATCCGTAGGTGACGGATCAAAAGAACCTAGCCAAGAAACAAGGGCGGGTTCACCAATTGGTAGAAAAGAAAAATTTATTTTCTTGTGTCCCCTCACTCACCCAGGGTTGCCCCTAGGTGTCATGCTTCATCATTGGGGCCATCCCAAACATCTACTGATTGGGGCGTGCTGCGACTTGCGGATTTACGTAGGAGCACTTACCTTGTGAGGCTATGTGTCGTGCAGTGCCCTTGTTTCTTGGCTAGGTTCTTTTGATCCGTCACCTACGGATTCTTTTTGATGTATTGTCTTGTGGTAACCATTTGGTGCCTGCAGCCTGTGTCCTGGGTGGGGGTGGACGGAACTCGCGGAATTTCACACCACAGAATTCCATGGATTTACATGAAAATTCTGTGAGATTCCACTGAGTTCCGCGAGCGGGCGGAATCGGCATGTTGCGCTGATTATTAGCTTCAGGAGCTTCTACCGCACTGCAAAATCATCACAAATGGCACAATGTGGCGCTCCAGAGTGCGCTGCTTCTTTGCTGCTGCTCCAGTAGAATTTCTACTCCAGTGGCAGCTTTCTCAGAGTGAATGGTCACGACCACCCGCGTTGAGGAAATGTCTCCAGGTGCCATCCTAGCACCTGAAAATCGAGCTCAAGGATGCCAATTCACACTCACGCGTGCCAACTTATTGTTAGCAAGCTGCGTGTGAGAAAAAGCTCTGCCACGCGGCGGTTGGCAGAGTTTTGCCGGAACTCCATGTTAGAAGCAGAATGGGAAAAACTCTGTGAACTCTGCCGGCGGAGCAGAAGTTATTGCCCAACCCTAGTCCTGGGTCACATGACTGTGATTAGCATGGCAGCTGGCCTTTGTGTATTCCTCCCAGACAGTGAGACAAAGGGGGAATGGGTGTTGGCAAGATGGGCCATTATGCCAGAATGTAGGGAGCGGAGCTGTTCCCTGCCCCACTAATATTTCTAGGGAGCTGCCTCAGCACACTCACAAAGAACTTTCACACTAGCCCTTTGTCACCCTAGACCCCTTGGAGCCTGGGCAGAGAGGAAGGAAATTCCAGAACCATCCATGGGGGGGGGGTGAAACTCAAGAGGTTTCTTCCACTTCAAAGCTGGCACCGCATATAAAAATAGGACCCTCACACACACTTTTCAGTTAACTCTTGGACCTGCAGAGGATACTCAAAATGCCTGCTCCTCACTTCAGAAGACTACCCTGCTGCTGGAAGCCTGCCTTGAACCCTCAGAGTACTTCCCTGCTGCTGGAGTACTGCCTTGCAGCTTGAACCCAGCACTACCAGAGTGACCTCAGGGTCTAGTTGGATGACCTCCTGTTCTGAGCTACAGGGACACAAGTTCCAATAACTTGAACAGTGCACCTAGTCTCTGCCTGTAGTGTGTCATGTCCTCCAGAGGTGCCCAACCAGTCCAGGAACACTGGAAGTGGTGCTAAGGGTGCCCAAACTGCCTAAAACCAAAACTTGGGTCTTAGAAAATTTTCTGCCAAAAAAGACAACTGAGAGGAGACTGTGACTTACCTGCTCGCGGATCTGTCTAATGTGCATCACCGGTCAGCCTGACTTTGCGGTCGCTCTCCCTACATTCTTCTCCATAGCAGAAAATTTTGTTCAACGGTTCTTGCAGAAGGGTATTCAGCCTTTTGGAGTCCTCATCAGCTAGAGCCTGCAGCTTTCTCCCGCTGGACTTCCAAAATAGTGACAAAGTCCGAATGTATCTTTACTGCGACTTCGTCCAGCAGCTACCCAATTATGACGCCTCCTTTTCGTACACCTCTGGCTACCTCGCCCCACTAACCTTTACCATCTCAGACCTTTTTCTTCAAAATTGCATCGAAATCCTAAAGAAAGCAGAGACCGGGCCTAATCCACCTTGTATATCTGACCTGCGCTCCATCACGGTCGACCAGAACTTTTGGTTTTGCTCCGGACTCGTGTAACTATATGTCTGCGGTTGGTGCTTTGATCTTTTAGGCACTCATTTTAACAAAAAAGTTTAAGAATTTATAACTCTAGTTCTATTGATTGGATGTTTGTCCTTTTAGTGTTAAATAATTTATTACATTTGACTCTATTTTTCAAAATTGGTGTGGGATTTTCCTTATGTTGTTTATTCACTTTATTACTGTTTAAGTGCTGCATAATTACTTTCTGATTGACTCTAAGTTTAAACAGCTTTTTTGCCAAGCTCCCAGATGGTTGAGCACAGATTAATTTAGTGACTTTTGTGGTTCACCCTGACAACTATTGTGGTCGTTGCTTGAGAAGGATTTTCAACCCCCTCATCAAGAACCCCAATTTCTAACAGACTGGCTGTCAGTAAGGGAGCATGAGTTATTCAGTGTCACTGATTGAGCTTGAGTGACTGTGAGTGAGTGAGAATGAGTGCAAATGAGTCTTAGAGAGCATTAGAGAGTGTGAGTTGGAATGAGTGAGAGTGATTAACAGTGACTGAATGTAAATATGAGTGAGAATGAGTGAGTCACAGGTAGTGAGAATCAGTGAGAATGAGTGAATGAGAATAAAAGTGAGTACAATTGAGTGTAAGTATAAAAGTATGAGTGTTTGAGAGTAAGAGTTAACATGAGTGACAGTGTGAGTGAGTGTGCAAATACGGAATATAGTCTCAGTGAGTGAATGTGATTGTCGTAATTTTGCTAGACATATGGTATTTATAACAGGTATGAATGGTAGCTGGGAGATAGGATTGTGTATATATACAATGACCTGCAGTAAGATTATACTTAAGGATTTTATTGGTTTTGTAGACTACTTCGACAAGAACTGACCTAGAGGGTACAGAAAATTAGTGGGATACTTTCAGTTCAAAGACATACAACATGGGGAAGATTGTGGAAATAAGAATTGCCTGGACAATCAAGCTTAAAGAGTGATAACATATCTCCATTGTAAAGGTGAGATAAAATTGAGCAGGTTGATTTTTTTAAAGAAAGAAAATCTTTAAAGAAGACTTATTATAAAGGACATGGGTTTGTTAATCCACAGTATACTTTATTTTTTTAGTACTATGTGGCTCTAATGACCCTTGGAAAGATTATTTGTACTTCCTTTAAAATTAGTGGGCTTTATGTTGCCCATAGTACATGAATTGATGACCCCATTTGGTGAGTTGGGATGATCTAAATAGTGAGGCACTATATGAAGTGTGAAACTAATGAATTTGATTTAGAAAAAGGTGTTTGTGGGTTTGTGAGAGATTTTGGGTGTTCAAATGTATGACAAGTGATAGATGTTGGTAACAACGCAAAACAATTGGTGAAGTAATTGGTGATATGATCATATGGAGGTCAAAGCTAAATTAATATTGTAATGCCATATGAATTTCACATTGATTTTTTAACATAAATATTTGATATGTTGGACTATTATATGTATGTTTGTATGAGGAATTATAATGTGTCTATATTTGTGTTGTGAAGTAGATAAATATAATTATTTATGTCTTCACTTGTATGTATGTATACACATTTGTGCTAATTATTTATTGGTTTTTCTTTGTAGATCTTTTTTCTATGTATTCTGTTTAACCGATGGAAGATAACACATTTTGTTATGTCCTGTAGAAGGTGGTAACTAAAAACCTAATCCACCGAAACGCATCAATGATTTTTTATGTCATATTCTACTTGCTCTGGACATTTTTAGATGATTCATAGGCGACATAAGTGTACAGTGATAATTCTGATAGATGGAAACAAATGTAAGACAAATTAAATTGCCCTATGAGATTTATTTTGTGGTTATTAGAGGTATATATGATATAGGGTGTGATGTCCCATGCATATCTGTGGAAAAAAATGTTAATGAATTTTTTTTAAAATAAGAAATAAAAGTATATATGTTTGTAGATATTTGGTATTCATACAGATTTTAGACCCAACTCATGAATGTATGAAAAAGAGTAACTGAATGAATGTGGGGTGCTGTAAGTGGAATAATTGTCACTTTTTAGTGTACACAAAGGAAGGTTTGCTCCCCTTCCTCCTGTGTGATATTCCCACCCCACCCCTCAGGAATGTCAGCAATAGACAATCTCCTTTCAGGGGGGCTGCAGTCCTCACACTCAACTAGCCTTTCCTGATCATGAACTTCTAAAATTGAACCCACGTCATGGGTTCCATGTCATGTACCATCCACAAACATACCAGCATGCACTTGCAAGCATCGCATTCTGCATGGTGCTACATACAGACATCATGTATGCATATAGAGAGTTAAATACACAACTGCAAAACATTAAATGACTGGGTTGGTAGGCACCACACCAGGCCTGATCACACAAATGATTGCTATAAAATATACAACAGGTATGCTGCCACCACCACGCTTGTGTCACCTAATTCCTGGCAATTACAGTGGAGTGTTTGGATTAATTTCAGTAATTACACATTTCTCTTGTGATTGTCCTCATGGTCCTAGTCCCAGTAGGGTGAAAACCTGTTTCTGAACTGATTTGCAATGGGAGATCTCATTTCTCTGAACAGGGCTCAGGGGTGTGCCCAGAGCCCTGACAAGGGGAGGAAAGGTTCCACCATGTCGCATTTTGGCCGAACAGTGTATTGTTTAGCGCCGAACCCCAGGAATGTATGTCAAAGTGGATAAGGTTGCCTCTGGGGATATTTTCCTTATTGGTCAGGGAGTCACCCCCAAGCTAGTGCCAGGTATAGATGTGGCACCCCTGGGTACCTTCTTCAGAACACATATGGACCTGTTAAAGACAGTAGAAGGACTGCACCTGCTGTTGAACCTGTGGAGAGAGCCCCAAGGGCCTCATCTGCTCCCATTTGGACCCTGGACAGGGAAGTGGTCTCTAAGGGTCAGTTGGCTGAGTTCCTGTTAAGCTACAGGGCCACAAAGCTGAAAGAAGCCTACTTTGTCCAACTAACCAGTGCCAGGTGGATATGCCCTGGATCCTGCTGCTGGCTTCTGGGAGATTGAGTCCTTACCCCCCAAGTGGTGCCCTAGAGGTACTGGACTCTTGGCTGCTGTTAGAGTGCACACCGCTGACCCTATAATATTCAAAACAAGTCACTTAGAAATGTTTTCAGAACTTTTCCTCCACACATCCAGTGGAGACCTGGACTGACGCCACAGCTGACGGCGAATCACCAGTCAGATACAACTCACTGATTTTCACCTCTGAAAAGTTTTCGACTTCCAGAATAGTTTCTAAGTCCGAACGTAGAGGGACTTCACTAAGTGCGATGTCGAACAGTATTTTATCCACAGTTAGCAAGATAGATTGCTTGCAAGGCATCTTTGCAAGTGCTGTATATGTGGCTGCATGGATGTAGATGAAATATCAGGCACTGTAGTAGGAGTGCTGGGGATAGAATTAGAGGTTCTGGGGGTACTGAGGGTGCTGCAATATCCTCAAAACAAACATGCTGGAGTTCAGAAGGTGAATGAGTAATAAAGATGCCTTCAAATTTAGTTTGTTATCTTGTCACATTTGCTTTGCCTTCAAAGACAGAGGTATAAGGTCAGGCTTTGTTGTCTATTAAATTGCTGCTTATTCTTTTAACATGTAGATTAGTTTTTACTTTTCTTTCTCTGACTGCTAAGTTAGAGATTTTGAAAAGGGACCTATCTGACAATCTTGCTGTTGTACAGAGAGTGTGAAACGAAAAGCTGTAGGATGTCATTTTTTTCCTGACATACTACAACATTTAAATACCTGTGATTGAACGATAGAAATGTTTCAAACTCTATCAGCAGTTAAGAAAACACAAATGAAGCTTCATTTTATTGTATCTGAAGTGCGATGGAAACAAAGATATTAACAGGATCAAAACAAATCAAAAGACTTTACTTGGTGATGGGTAAGCGATATCTATTTGTTGAAACCCATATCCACAAATTATCATTTGTACGCTACATAGTTTTATCAGCAAAACTGCAAGTCAGTGTGAATTGTGTTGCCATTTGAAAGTAAAATGTGCTGTCTGTAAATGACAGTACACTACCCCATGCTTTAGTAATATATTTGAGGCACTGCTCCAAAATGCAACACCGGCTACATATCACCCCCTTAGCACTCTTCTACTGTTTTGGCATGGCTCATTTGCTATATTTGTTCTTTATGTAAATCTTGCCATTTTTCACAATACCTCTGACTTCAGTGATGTAATATTGATTAGACCTAAGCAGAGTTTGTGGAGTTCTACTACACAGAACTCCGACGGAGCAAAAAAAATCGCTGCCGCGCTAACCGGAGTTCTGCTTGTGGGCGGAGTTTGCCGGGGCACCTGTTTGCATTGCGATGGGAACGCGGAGTGTTCCATCGAGCTCCAAATCATGCATGAACTACACGGTTCTCAAGTGTGTTGTTGTGTTCTAAATAGCGCACGAACGGCACCTCGCAGTCCGCCTGGGTGCGGCCATCTTGTTTTTCTGCTCTCTGTAATGGTGCTGGGCATAAATTTTAATCTCCCTTATCCTCATCCTTTAAAACGTATCTACCCCTCAATTTTGTTATATTAGTGTGTGTCTTTGTATTTGTGTATTTTACATTTTTGGGAAAGTTTTGGTATTTTTGTGTTTTTTGTGACTTTTTATATTTTGTTTATTATTTCCCCTTAACTTCTTATTCCTTTTCCTTCTTTTCTTCTACCCCACAAAGCGCCATGGCAGAGGGACAGCTTGCATGCGGGCGGTGCTGCCGCCCAGGTGTGCATCCCTGGGCGATCTTTGGAGAGGAGGAGGTGGCAGCACTAGGTTTTTTTTGTGCAGCAACACCTCCCCTCTATTCTGGCAGCAGGCGGCAGGCCCAGTAGCAGATACCCCCTGCACTAGCATTGCGGCACTGGGGGAATGGTACGCCGATGCATGCGGTGCACCAGCTATGTTCGGCACACCACCCAGCAGCTGACGCACCGCTGGGCAGACATTCTGGACCGCAAACAAAACCTGCTTGACCTATTAGGCATCGAGATTCCGGGGATAGGTGAGTATTCATTATTTGTTGTGTTTTCATTCTACAAAGCAAAAAAAAATATCTGAATAGCATGCTGCTCACACTAAGTGGTAAGTTATGTTTAGCTTGGTATATTATTGTGTGAACCAGTTTCTAGTTTCTGCTAGGCAGGTGCTCAGCGCTACCTAATCGTACTCATCATTGGCGCTCGCTTTGGCTAATTAATTAAGAAGCCATTGCAGACTGTTCTCCTGTCACTATAGTGAATATGTGAGTAGTGCATTCTCTCTGTGACTTTGGTTATGTAGCTCATACAGTTCCAAGTTATTTATTTCACAGCAATGTGTAGTATGCATCTATGCATTGCAAAAAAGGGAGACTGAGTTAGTTCATCAAGGGGGTTGAGAAATGGGAATAGAATCAAAGAACATTCACTGCAATGCATTAGTTCCAAATGTAGTTTTTGTTACAGAAATTTGGAATAGGGATTTCAGGATTAGTATGGGCAACTCAACGATAGTCAATAGACTTGAATCTAAACTAGTTGTACTATAGGCGATCTGTTTTAGAGAAGTACAATGTGACTGCATTTTCTTGTCATACAAATTTTTGTGGAGATTATCTGAATCACTAATCTTTTTTTTTATTTTCTTAATTTCTTACATTAGCACCCAAGGGAAAGAAGAGGGACATTGTCAAGGGTCCCAGAGAAGCTGGTCAGCCGGCACCGACCACTAGCGCCACTGCAGAGGGCTTTACTGATCCCAGTAAGTCCTTTTATGATTGTTTTGGGCCTCTTAGGATAGAATCTTGGGGTATTGGAATGTTGAACCCAAGGACATAGCAGGAGCTGGACCTTGGGGGTGACGGTCCCCAGGGCCATCTATGGTTTCATGAGTGGGGCTGCGTGGGCCCCATCCAATCTTTACTTTAGCCTTGGGAAGGTGGTGGTCCCTGGGAGTCCACAATGGACCCCTCCATTATATTATTTGAGCCCTGGAGAGATGGCGGTCCCCGGGGCTGCGGGGGGGGGTCGATGCTGGCCCCCTCATGTTTTGGTAACTTAATTACCCTGGGTAGGTGGCAGCGGGAGGGACCGTGATCCCCCCACATTTCCATAACTTAATTGCCCCATGGAGGTGGCAGTCCCAGAGACAACGAGTGAGCCTGTACGGCCTCCCCCTCATTTTTTTAGAAAGAAGCCCCAGAGAGATGGTGGTCTCGGGGTCATTAGTAAGCCCGGGGGGGGGCCGTGCGCCCCCTCCTATATTTGCGGAATGCCCCCGGGACCTGGCCCACCCGGGACCGATAATGAACAAAGTGCAGGAGCACATGCTTCATTTTTAAAAAAAATGCTTTTTTTAGCCCTGCGGGGTCCCTGTGGATTCAGCTACAAGCGGAGTCCCAAGATGGCTGTCAACACTTCCTGGTTGATGTGTGTTGGCAGCCAATCAAATTTCAACCGGATTTCAGTAGGATTTTAGGCTCCTAGATATCTATGTTTTTCAAAGGTATCTATCTCTGAAACTACTGATCCGATTTACACCAAATCACAAAAAGCACGCTTTCAGGACCAACATCTACCTTCCCGTCAAATTTGGTGTAATCCCATTCAGTGGTTCGGGCTGTAGTCATGTTCACAAAATGAAAAATACTCATAGACATAACATGGGGAAAACACTTTTTGGGACCTCTCTTTTTTCTCGGCTCTGCTTGGCAGATCACCCCAAAACTTTCAGCACAGAAGCTGAACCAAAAAGGAGAAGTTTTTGAAAATTTCATGAAGATTCGTCAAGCGTCACCAAAGTTATTGGCAAAACAAAAACGCTTTTCCTATTAAAACTTTGGTCTTAACTATAACTACCTACTGGCTATCGTCAATAGGTAATATATAACCTACTGGCGATCACCAGTAGGTAGGTATAGGTAGAACTATGTTTCCACAGGAAAAGAGTTTTTTGACTGGCCTATATCTTTGGCGCCATTTGACAAAGTTTAATGACATTTTCTCAAAAAAGTGCTCAAGTAATTGTAGCTGTGCATTGAAAGTTTCAGGGTGATCCGACAAGCAGGGGCAGAAAAAAGGGGGGGTTAAAAAAAAAAGGTGTGTTTCCCATGTTAATTCCCATAGAGATTTTAGACACGAATACAGCCCGAACCACTGAACGGAATTACACCAAATATGGCAGAAAGGTAGCTCTTGGTTCAAAAAGCACCCTTTTAGTTTTTTGGCATAAATCTGTTTAGCAGTTTTGGAGATATTAAAGGAAATCCAAATTTGTACATCTAGAGGCATGAACCCTTCGTGATGCGTACTCGGAGCTTCGCAAATCCACGCATCAGTAGCAGTGATGTGATTGGCTGGCCGCATCCTGTGTAGAAAGTTGCTGCCCCCATTTTATAAAGTGGGACATGGTCCCAGGGATGGAAGTAAAGCTTAAAAAGTGCAGAAGTAGTCAGGGTGGGGTACCATGACCCCATAGGTGCATTGTAGAGGTGATTCAGGGACCCCTTATGAGTTATAAAATGCCAGCAACTGTTTTTTACGTGGTTGGAGTCATGGACCTATCACTATGCTCAGCGCAGCGCTCCAGTGTAGCTTTGCGGTGGAGCCGCGTACCTTGCCAAATTTTTGTTTTAGAAAATATTTATTTACAGACTCACTCGCACATTAATGCATGACTCAAAGACCCAATCAGAGACTCACAGACCCATTCAGACACTTACGCAACCACTCACAGACCCACTCAGCTACTCATGCGCCCACTCACACACTCACTCAGACACTTAAGCACCCACTCATAGATCTAGTCACAGACTCATGCATCCACTCAAATACACACTCAGAAACTCATGCACCCACTCACAGACCCACTCAGTGACTCATGAATCCACCCACAGAACCATCTCAGACACTTATGTAACCACTCATAGATCCAGTCACAGACTCATGATTCACCAACTCATACATCCACTTGGAGACTCATGCACCCACTCACAGACCCACTCAGATACTCATACCCCCACTCTCAGACCCACTCAGACACTCACACACTCATTCACAGACCCACTTAGACACTTATGCACCCACTCATAGATCCAGTTACAGTCTCATCCACCCACTCATACACTCACTCAGAGACTCATGCACCCGCTCACTGACCCATCAGAGACACATGCACCCACTCACAGACCCACTTAGATACTCATGTGTCCACTCAGAGACCCAATAAAACCTTCATGCACCCACTCTCAGACCCACTCAGAGACTCACACACCCACTAACAGATCAACTCATACATCCACTGACAGAGCCCCTCAGACATTAACACACACACTCACAGATCCATTCAGACACTTATGTACCCATCCATAGACCCACTCAGAGGCTCACACACCCACTCAGAGATCCAGTCACAGATTCACACCCTCACTCAGAGATCTAGTGAGAGACTCATGCACCCACTTACAGTCCCAAATGACTTGCAGGCTCCTCCTGTTTGGCCGTGGCCTGTTCACCTTAATAGTATGTAAAGGGCTGCCCACATTTTGCCAGGAAGATGGGTATGTTACTGTTTGACCTGGCAGCCTTGGCATGGGTTTCCCCTGCATTTTTTTCCTTTGCCTCCTATATGTTTACAGTGTGATGGATTTAGTTTTGCTGGTCTAGATGCTTTGGGCACTTTGCCACTGCTGTTCAGTGCCAAAGGGCAAGTGCTCCCTTTGTCAATTGTTGTTATGGATTGGTGTTTTTATCATTGGTTTATTTGGTTTACTGTTAATTCCCTAGTACAGTTCACTGTGTGTGCCCAGGGCCTGTAAACCAAATGCTGCTAGTAGGCTTGCAGCACTGATTGTGTCACCTACACAAGCAGCCTTGGAACAAGGTCTCAGGCCTACCAATGCAGTGCCTGTGTGCAGTCTAGTACTGCCATGTCAACCTGGCAAGTGCACCCACTTGCCAGGCACTAACCTTCCCTTTTCTTACATGTGAGTCACCCCTAAGGTAGGCCCAAGGTACTCCTGTGGGCAGGGTGCAGTGTCTGTAAAAGGTAAGACATGCCCTCATGTGTGAGGCATGTCCTGATAGTGAAATACTGACAATTTCGTTTTTCACTATTGTAAGGCTATCTGTCCCATAGGATAGAATGCTCATAACATCTTATGAGTATTACTGCCCATGGGAACAAGATAGGAATATAAACTATAAAGTTTGATATGCCTGAACTCAGAATGTTAAAATGCATCTTTTAGTGAGGGTGATTTTTACATTCTGGGTTTGAAAATACCACTTTTAAAAAGTAGGTATTTTCTTGCCTAACCATCCAGGGTGTCTCTGCTAGATTGTGTATTGACTGTCTGGCTTTGGAGTGACAGGGGCTGGGGATGTGCATTCTTTTCAGACAGCCACTTGGGGGGTTGAGGTGTGTCCTGCCTTTCCAGGGTGAGTCAGGGCTGGGCCGAAAAGACCTGGGCTGCATTCAGAGTAGGGGGAGGAGATTTCTTTCACACCTGAATGGGCCTGGTCTGCCTTGGACAATGCTGTCTCCACCTCCTGCAAGGAAGCTGCACCAGAGAGGACAGAACTGGTTTTGGCTGGGCAAAGAGCTTCTCTGACACAGAGAACAAAGGATTTTGTATTATAAAAAGAGGGGCCCAGACCCCAGACTTTTAGATTACGTCTGGGAATCAAGAGGAACCTTTGCCAAGGAGAAGTGCTGGAGAAACCGAGGAGGAATACTGCCCCTGTGCTGTTTGCTGTCTGGGGTTGGCCTGCAGTGGCTAGTTTCTGCAAGGAAAGGAGATGGGCTTCGCTGTGTGCTGTGTCCCCTGCTTGAGGAAGATCTCCAAGGGCTTGAAATAGAGCTTGACTCCTGCTCTGAAGTCTCAGGGACACAAAGACATCACCTCCAGTACCCCCTGAACTCCATTGCTGGGATTTCTGACCTACTAAGAGGTGCCTGCCAGTGTATTGGACCTCTGGAGGTTGTTTTGGGACTGGAAACTGCAAGAACTGTGAAAATCGATGCATCGTCTGTTTCTGACGCATTGCAACGGTGCGAGAAGAATTTTACGATGCATCGCCGCCGCCGAAGAATCGACGCAGCGCCTGCTCGTGGCTGAAGTGTCTGTCATGCGACGAATCCTGTGCACCGATCTCCTACGCCTTAGATCACCACACCGATTCTGACGCAGGCCCTGTTGTTGAAGAACCGACGTATCGAGGGGACGCAGCGGAAATCATCACAGCGCATCCCGGTTCTTCACGCATCGCATCGTACCGGATAGTCATGCATCGCATCGAAGCATCAAGTCTGTCGCATCATTGGAGAACGCAGTAAGAAAGTGATGGAGCAAGGTAAATGAAAAATTTTTGGAACCCCCTAATATTCATACTAATAAATTAATGTTACTAATTGGTTGATGGACTAACCAACACTTTACATCTTTGGTAAACACTTATATAAATGGTAATTGCTATTTATGTGCAAAGTTAACTTATTTACAATTGTAAAAGTGAAGTAATACTAATATAGTGATTTGCGTACTAATGAGAGCAAATTTGCATGATTTGTGCTATGTAGTAAAATTGTATTGTGGCAAAAGAATGCGGATGGTAAGTAAACATGGCTTTAAATGTCGCTTCTGCTAGGTAACACCTAACTGGGGTACTTAGAATGACGGGTGGGAAACAGAAAGGCTTATTTTCTTTATTTTAATTAGGATTGTGTTTGTTTTCATGATAGTTCGTTTGGGCCTGTTAGGCCGTGCTGCGAAAATGGCTGCCGAGGCAGATGAGGTCAATGCGCAGACGCAAAGATGGCCTCTAAGCGGAAGAAAGCCGCCGAACCAAACCACGTGGGTACGATTCGAGCCCAGAGTGAGAAGTGTCAAGGTCAGGATGACCTAAATTGGGGAGAATGCCAAGAACGACTCCGTGAGAAGGGGAGCTAAAATCCCAATGAATTGACAATGGACGGCTTAAAAGTGACAACTGAAATGAAACATTTAGTGAACTGTCAATCGGACTGCTATTACCCAAAGGTCGTGTGAAAGTATGATCCATAAACAATTTTAGAACCGGTTTGAACAAGGAGGGCAATGAGGTGATTCTTGCCACCCCTCCAATGGACCAATTAGCGTGATTCTCGCCCCCAAAGATTGCAACTTTATGTTTAGTAAGCTAGTAGTAGGGTATAAGAGGACCTACTCTTAAGTAGGAGGAGCGCTATTCCTGCATAATTTATGAGCACTGAACGTTGATGCTGAAGAAGCTGCTGCTATTTTCTATAGGCCATTTTTCTGGATAGAAATATTCATTTTGAACTTTAAACTTGACTGGGGAAAGGAACGAGACCGATGCGGGAAACCTGTATAGGAGGGCCATCGAGGAGGCCTGTTTAGCGGGACAGACAGTCAGTTTTGGGAATTCCATGCTGTGATCTACAATTTATCTGCTTTGGTGAACTTTTCATTCTCCATCTAAGTGGGGTATGCATAAAATTCTTTCTAAAACTTATTTCTTATATGATATTGAAATGTATTAAAACGATTAATAAACTTGAATCTCACTCATGCATTTAAGAAAATAGATAAAACTTTATTGTAATTAAAACTACGAGTCTGTGGTTCTTTAGCTCAATAATAAGCGTAATGTTTTAATAGGTTTTGAATGTGATTGAGCTGGTCTTAACCACCATCAACTTATTCTACTAGTTGGTCCATCGACCAAAGAGCGGAATACCTTGATGTTTTAGAATCGACAGGATTAAAACTGATTATGTATGATGTTTAAGAAAATATCCTGTTAATTTTAATAAGGTATCCCGTTCCTCCAGCAATTTCGTTCTTCTCTTTGGTAAAAGTGGATGTGACCCAGGGAACAATTGAGGGAGTGTATGGTTATGCGGTGTTATGGGCCCCACCGTCATATGGTATAGTTGTTGTGAGTGATCTTTACCTGGAGGTTATGTCCAAAAGAGAAGAATTTATATTAGTTGCGCTGGATCAAAAGCAACGCATCACCTCCCCACACAGTAAGAAACTGACACATCACCTCCTCTCCAGTAAGGAACCGACGCATCACCTCCCCTGCGCAGCAGTAAGGAACCAACACATCACCTCCCCTTTGAGCAAGGAACCAACCCATCACCTACCCTGAGTGTAAGGAACTGATGCATCACCTTCCCTGCGACCCTTTTTGCTTGCATTTTTCGACGCATCCAAGGTACTTTGTGTAAAAGTGTTGCATCCAACATTTTCTTGGAACAGAACTGTTTCTACCTTTTAAAAGTCATATTTTGATTGCTGTATTGTGGATTTTTGTCATTTTGGGTCTTGTTTGGTTTAGATAAAGATTACTTATTTTTCTAAACTGGTGCGGTGTCCATTTGTAGTGTTTTCACTGTATTACTGTATGTGTTCAGAAATGCTTTATACACTACCTCTGAGATAAGCCTGTCTACTCATGCCAAGCTACCAAAGGGGTGAGCAGGGGTTATTTTAGAAGTGTATCCCCCTTACCTTGACTAGGAAGAAGGGTCCCTACTTGGACAAAGGTACCTAGCGCTGCCAACTAGAGACCCTCATTTCTATCAGTTATGAAAAGGATCCCCTTCACTTATTCCATTGATTTTGGAGACATGTTGTAATGTTGAACAATAAAAGGACATCTCCACTAAATAAAGATGCACTTATTTTATAAAGTTAAGAGGTAGGACCTTTGTTTGCTGCAGATTCACCTCTTTATACTCACATCGTCTTTCCCAGAAGAACATTCATGCTATCCCAATTTTTTGGATGTAGATGCATGAGTAACAATCACATTGCATCACTGGTGGGATGTTCCGCGGGCTGCATTGAATAGTTGTAGCGTAGAATACATACTGAATATTTACTCAGGGAGGTACTAATTAGTAATTAAGCAATAGAAAGTACTCCCCTTGGGCAGCTATTTTATTAAAACTGTGGACTCTTTTTCAACAAAAGAGCAACTGCTGTTCCATTATGGGTCAGTCACTGGCACAGCATCTGAGACACCCACATAGACACTTAGACACCCACATATACACTCAGGCCCTCACACAGTCACTAACAGACCCTCACAGCCACTCACAGACCCACTCTCAAAGATTGCATGTTACAGTTAGGAAAAAAATTTTTTTTTAAATGTAGAAATTCACTAAATAAGACAAAGGTTACAGGGACAATTATAGGTAGGAAATAGAATTTAAAAAACTTTAGTAATTCACTGAGAAGACTAAAGGTTGCAGGGACATTATAGTTAGGAATGGAATTCCAAAACCTTTGAAAATCACTGAAAAAAAACAAAGGTTACAGGGACATTATAGTTAGGAAATAGAATTAAAAAAACCTTAAAAATTAACTGAAAAAAACAAAGGTTACAGGGACGTTATAGTTAGGATCATATTTACCCCGTACAAAACCATAGAAATTCAGCAGTTATAGTTACCTGAGCTAACTGCAACTTAGGCCCCCACAATACACTGCTTATGGTCTCACATTTTACATCACTCATCAATAACTACCATGAGATGATGGGCATTGTTTAAAGGTCCAAAGAATTCAACTACCATTTTCTCCCATGCTTCTTTAGGAAGATCAGATATACTTAGCGAATGCTGTGTTGTCATGGGAGATAAGCAGTTACACAGATAACATGCTTTCAGTTCCTTCTTGACTCCTTCGTCAAGGCGAGGAAACTACACTCGGTCTCCGAGGGCTCTCTTGGTGGCTACAATGCCACAATGTCCTTCTTGTGTCAGTTCTATAACTGATTGCCTCAAACTCTCAGGTATGACAATTCTCAAACCTCTTAGTATGATACCTTGTTGAGAGAAAGAGAGTTCTGCCTGCACATTCTTGAACTTTTCATATTCAACGTCATCTGTGAGAGGTTGAGTATGGTTTCTTCATGATTGTTCTGCAATTATATCTTTGAGTGTGACCATGTCTTGGTCTGTATTTGTAGCAGCAAGGATCTGCTCAATGAATAGAGCTTCAGGGTTGCTGGACTTTACTATGAAGTTATCGTATGCTTCAGCCGCTTTAGACGTTGCAATGTGACGCTGCAATGCACTCATGAGAAGGAATCTGCAGGGTTTTGATCTTTCCCCAGCTTATTCACAGTAGCATAATCATACTCTTGCAATCTAATCCCTATATTTCGATGCGAGGGGGCATCTTGGATTTCGGATTTCTGAAAATGTTGAGCAATGCCTGGTGGACAGTGATAAGGGGGAAACAGATGAAATCACAAGCCCACACTATAGCCAGGCTCTCTTTTCATGGCTGAGAATAGGCACATTCAGTCTGAGATAAACTTTGGGTAGCATAGGCCACAATGTGTCTCTGAGCAGTTGGATGTCCATTGTGTTGAACAAGGATTGTGCCAAACCCCACCGTGCTTGTATCTACAACAATCTCAGTATGCAACTTTGGATCAAAGTAAGCCATTTCAGTTGCATTTTCAATAGCGTGTTGGATTTTCTTGACATTTTGATCACATTCAGATTCACATTCAGAGGAATAATAAAAGGGAACATTTTTCTTCATTTACACTCTTCACCGTGGCAAAATCAAGAATGTATCTTAATAATTAGCTGGCCATGCCTAAGAAGGATCGCAGCATGGTTACAACTTGTGGGGGACAGATGGATGACAATGCTTGTACTTTTTCAGGGTCAGGAGTCATCCCCCTTCAGAGAAAATATGACCAAAGAACTTGAGTTTGTTTTGTGAAACTCACAGTTTTCTGCATTTAACATGAGACCTGCCTTAGCAAGCAAACGACATACTTGCATCAGTGCTTTCTCATGTTCCTTTCATGTGGCCCTAAACACTAATATATCATCACTGTAGTTAAAAGCATATGTGGCAGGTTGAATTACTCGGTGAATGACATCTTGAAAACTTTCTGCAGCCGATGACACACCAAAATTGAGTCTTTTGTATCTGAACAAAACAGCATGAGTTGAAAAAGTAGTAATGTACCTGCAGTTCTCTTCCAGCTCAGGTTTATGGTTTCCTTTGTTGAAATCAAGACATGGGAAGACTTTGGTGCCATTTTGCTGTGTTATCATGTCCGCTATGTGTGGACCTCAATGTCTTTCTCTCTCAATTGCCTTGCTGGCCTGGCACATATCAACACAAATGCGCTCTGCACTTCAACTGTCTTTTTTTGGCACTACCACTATGGGCGAAATCCATGGCGTCGGACCAGTAGATCACTCAATAATGTCATGCTTTAATAGTGCTTCTAGTTCTTTCTCAATGGCCTCTTCTAAATGAAAAGCATTCCGATAGTCTCGGTAAGCAACAGGACGAATGTCTTCATTATTGTGAAGTTGTACTTTCAATGTCTTAGTTTCCCTAGTCCATGAAATAACTACGGAAATTGACTTACTATTTCAGAATGTGCATGGAGGTTGTAGTTCATTGATATCAGTCCTATGTCAGCAGCAGTGCTGAAATTCAGAAGACATGCACTCGACAAAGTACCTTAGAGAGCATGAATTGGTGCTTGTACTGTCATTTTCTTATGCCTCCTGGTCGCTACAAATGACCCTTGACTTTGCAATGGCGCAGAAATAGCCCATGTGTACACCATTGTTTTTGATGGCGTTGGACGTGGTACCAGAGACAGTTCATTATATTTTTCTACGGCATGATATTGATCGATGTACCACTGTATATAATGAAATTTGTAGGGTAGCCATTCACCTTTAGCATGATCTTGGGGCATTGAACAAATGAGTTGGGTCGCTTCACGTGGCAATCTCTCTTTGACTTGTGTTCTTCTTTGCAAGCAGCCAATACTACATGTGAATGTTTTTCTATGGTTGACATCACCATTACACACCCATTGTCTTCACTGTCGCTCAACGACGACGCTGAAGAACTTTTGGAAGACGACTTTGATGACAATTGACTTTGTTTAGTCTCTACTTGCCTCAGTTGATGTTGCCGTTTGGCCTTGTGGGCATGGCTAGAATGCTTCTGGAACTTTCTAGTGCTCATTTTCTAGTCTCATCGCGATACACTTCGTTTCTCTTTTGCTTTGCAGACTATTACAAAATGGCTTTCTATCCCACAGCCTTTGCAGATCTGTCCAATGGCGGGACACTTTCCTTTGTGTGGAAACCAGAATCCACATTGGAAACACAACTTCTTTTTCTTCGGAGACATCATCTTCTGGGCTTCCACTTTGTGTTTCTGCTTACTCTTCATGATCAATGCTGATTCATTTTGGGTTGTTCCAGCTTCCATATCAGCAGTCTGTTCATCTGCACGTTCCTCAGCTCTTGTGGTGATGAGTACCTTTTCTAGACTGAGCATCTCTCTCAGCATTCATCGTCTGAATGAATCGGAGAGGCACCCATTGAGGATTTTAAGACACATGGCTTCTTCATCATTGCATTCACTGAATTTGCAATGCTTGATGTGGGTATCAAGCCTTTCAACAAACTCAGCCATCATTTCACCATCTTGCTGTCTTGCCTAATTGAAAAAGTATCTGTCATAGTCAGCATTGGATTAAACATGGCTTCCAACATTTTTTGATTTTTTCAGTACAATATTTGATCAGCATGTTAGATTTACTTTATCACCTCTTTCACACCATTACCTGCAAGATTCTTTCAGTATTGGATGATCTTTTTGCCATCTACTTCTAAAGCATCTATAAGGTAATCAACTTTTTCGATCCATGCAGTCCATCTAGCTCCAATGTTCTGCTTTTTAGCGGTATAGAATGGTGGCGGTGGCTTCAGGAACACTGCACCATCATAACTTAGGTTGGGACTTACTGACATTGAGAGTATAAGCTGTCCCGTTTACGGTTGCAGCTCACTCGGGCCTGCACCTTCTGTAAGCATCAGCCGTGTGTTTACATCTGGGTTGTCGTGCTCAGGCAGATACCGTATGGTGCCATCCTCTTTCTTGATGGTCAGTAACGGGTTTATCTCTTACACATGCTCGTCACCGCTCTCAACTTTGTGCATCGTACCTGGTCATCGCTGCCTTTAGCGTTTCTTGAACCTGGCTGTCGCTGCCTTTAGCGCTTCTGCTTTGTATTGATGATGGCTCTGTTCTCCTATGCGCTTCAGTATCTCTACTTACGGCTTTACCAGTAGGCCTCTGTCGGGCTTTTTGACGGTGACTTCACCGCCTTTGAGGGCCTTGTATGAGCTAGAGTGGCGCTTTGACTCCACATACTCCAAACATGGCATGCTTCTTATGGAGCACATGGCACGCACAAGCAGTTTTTTGGACCTCAGCAAACTCTCAGCGAGAGCAGTCTCATTTCTTCGGGGCACGTATCCCCTGCTCATCGCCAGCTGTAGCATCCACCCCAGGTCTGGAGTACCCAAATGACTATGCTACACATGGAGTTCTGTAATACACGTCTTTATACTTCGGCATGCAACCGTTAACCGAACACAGTGTATCATAGACTTTATTGACCATACAAAGACACCCAAATACCTCCCAACTGATTATGTAATTTGGAAGGTGCTTGCCTAGGACTACAACAATCCTACTGCACATGATCACAGGACCCTCTAATTGGGTGCTCATGGAGAATTGGGCACAAAGCCTAACTGAAGGCTGTGTGCAGAGGGAGGTGAGCATCTGCGGGGGGTGCAGCTGTGGAAGCCTAATAATTCACTGAACCTCAATATGCAGGGGTTGTGCATCTACAGGGGGTTCAGCACAGGGCCAGGCCCTGTGGCCAACCTCCTTGAAGCCCAGCCAGAGTAGGGGGCTCAGAAGCCAGACCCTGGGAGCCCTGGCCCGCATCAAACATTCCCATTGGTGCACTATAGAAACATCTCCACCGCAATGGAGACTCAAGTTGGGCATGGGGCCTAGTTGCAGGCTAGGCTCTGTTTCTAGCCTCTTCAAGGTGCACAGCTGAGGTTGGTAGTGGTATTATTTTTTTCAAGTAATTTACGAACTGAAGTACTTCTGCAGTACTCTCACGGTATTGAGAAGAGAGACACACATACAATATGCCCTTAGCTTGGTCATATACCACTACAGTGGGCTTTTAAAAGCCAGCATAGCCTTCTATGGTGGGCTGTAAGGCTATATTATCAGTAAGAGACAGGCATGACAAGCAACATGAATTAATTCTGTCATTTAACCAAGAAAGATGAATTTAATAGAACATTTGGTTTTTTCTGCTTTTTGAACAGTTTTACAATTTCTATGTATTTGTTTGTATTTTTTTAGGGATTTACCTAAAAATAACTAAAAATCAGGGCATCTAAACTTGGATCCAAAATATACAAATAAAAATATTTTTTTGCAGCTTGCATTGTGAGCAGCCAATAGTTGATCTCCAGCTGCTGTACTCCTTTCTCTGACAGAGATGTATTTTAAAGCAGTTTAGCACATTTATGCAATACAAACTAATATCTGCATATAACAGGTTAGTGGCTTCGGTGAGGGTGCAACTTACTTTCTCTGGAAGATTATCCAGAGAAGTGAAGCAGATGATGTTGATGCCCCTCATCTTCATTACACCTTCTCTTAGATGCATTGTACTGAGTGGTGTGCCAAATATTCGGGTGGTTTCTCATCCCAGACATCCTAAATTGGAATTTGTTTTGAGTACCCCAGGAAAATTCATTGTGGCAGAGGCTGTATGTTACACCATTGCTGACACTTCCTTTCTGCTGGAGGGATTGAAAAGAAGTCACAAACAACGGATGGAAAGAACTCCTAACTGCTTCTTGATCTTCCTGATGCTCTTGATCTTATCTGTGCTCTTCTCCAGATAGCATTTTCTCTACAACATCTAAAAACTACAAAACATTTTTCTTATTTGTGCCTGTAAGAAAGTCTCTAAACGCAAATTTTTTTAAAAAAAGACCCTTCATAGTAAACACAACTGGTATTTATTTATTTAACTTCCGGGCCCTGTTGTACTACCATGGGACCTGGAAAGAAATTAAAATCACCGCGGGAGTGACGTGGCACCAGGTCATTGGCTGTATGAGTACTGCTCTACCTCATGAGACACAAAAAATGAAAGCACTTGATTTGCCAGAAAGTGCATACTAGTACAACCAAGCCCACAGGGTATAGAAAAAACCCAGAAATAAACTTCCTGAATACAAGCAAGCACTGGTCCACGCTAGACATTGCCATGCCAGGATCAGCATGTAATTATGGTGTCTACACCAACTTCAGCACCACTATCCACTAGGCCAGAGAAAGAATCAGTCATGTAAAAGTTTTTTTGCTCTACCACTCGCGTAAAAATAATTCTGTTACTTGCACCTTGTACATCAGGTGCTGCATCGAGGAAAGTTGGGGAAGTACTCCATGAGGGCATCTAGAATGGGAAAGCATCTTTGGTTCCATGACCCCAGCTGCTTTCCAGGGTTGAGATGGAGAGGAAAAGTGGAGGAGGTCTTGAAAATAAGGAAAGTACACCACCAGAGTTTCTATGGCAAACAAAGGAAGAGGATGTGTAAAAAAGTTGTGTTTTCCAGAGAAAAAAACAAAACCGCTTTCTCCAAAGCTTTACAACAACATATGAGGGAGCAACACAAGAACATTCACAACACCTATAAAGAAAAAAGTCAAAATGTAAAAATGTGTTCAAATAAAAGGTTTAAAAATAAATACAGAAAAAGTACAAAACATTATAAAGAATAACTGAGATGAAGAAACCTGGCTATAGAGAGTGTCTAATAGCAAATAGGAAAAGAATAATGTCAACCTGTGTGATCTACATTTTCACCCAGCTAGTGGCACTGTGCAGAAGGGGTAGAGTTGATTGCCTGCAAAGGATTTTATGCAGTTAGAAACTATGGGGCCAGCCCTTTTCGCTAAGCTCAGTGCAAACAGATGTAGATCGTGTAACATGATAGTAGCCCACGCTACAATGCCTATGCACATGTAAAGTTAATTTACAATAAAAAAGGTCCATAAATTCACTGAATTAAAGTGACATAGGGCCATATGTATCAATGTTAGGTTTTGCGATTCTCAAACAGCGAATTTTTGAGAATCGCTATTTGAGAATCGCAAAACGAGATGTATGTAGGATTTGCAAACAAATTTGTGAATCCTACATATTCCTTAATTGCGAATCGCAAATTGAGATTCGCAATTAAGGAAACCCTCCCCATTCATTCCTATGGGCCTAGAGGCCCATAGGAATGAATGGGAAGACATTCTCAATTTGCGATTAGCAATTAGAGAATCGCAAATTGAGAATGCAATTTCAAGGTTGCAAGGGTGTCAAAAGGACACCCTGTTGCACCCCTGAAATAAGCATGGGTGCTCCAGTCCCACCAGGATGCTCACAGCAATGAGATGCCTTAGGGCCATGGAGGAGAGCCCCAAAGATGACCCCATGTCTCCAACTGCACTCCTGCCTGCAACCACCACAGGTGCATCAGTAGCCTGCCACATTGGTTTGCTCTGACCCGGTGGGGGCAATCTTTCTCTCTGCTCCCACCATGTGAGAGCAAACCTGTGTTCCCTGTTCAGGAGGGTGTGGGCAGGGAGTTGGATTTCTGATCCCTGCCTGTGTCCTCCCCGGCAGGAAAAAACTCAATGTCCCAGGGGATGGGGTCCCGGGACACTGCTGCTATCAGACCCGGGGATGAGGGTCCCTGGGGCCATATTATGTTTTAGGGAGGAGGGTCCTAACCAAAATGAAAAATACTTTGGCCTCAGGGTATATTTTCTCTGGGGACTTACAAAGCCTCTGGGAGTGGGGTCCCCCATCCCCTCTCCAAATTAAAAATTCTTTAACCCCAGGGATGGGCTCCCTGGGGCCTTCCAAAGGCTAGAGAAGGGGGGGCCCCACGTCACCTCCCAAAATGAAAAACACTTCGGTCCCGAGGGATGGTGTCCTCAGGTCCTTGAAAAGACTTGGGGAGGGGAGCTGCATGCACCTCCCCTTTAGAAAGATTTCAGGCCCAGGGAATGGGGTACCCAAGGCCATTTAATGGCTCAGGAAGGGGGCATGTGGCTCCTTCACCAAATAATAATAAATAAATAAAGCAGTAATGTGAAATTAGTGGAGTGGCTGCTCATTTTACCCTTCACTGCTCCAACTCCAGAGCGCCCCAAAATGCTTTGCAACAATTTTTTAAAAATATGTTTTTGGTGCTCCTGGTTCCCCTAGAACAGACAGTGATAACAACAAACTTTTTAAAATGCTATGGGAGCTACAGGGATTACAGCAGCCCCCCTAACAACATTTAAAAGAAAACTATAGTAAGTTTCCAGTCTCATTGAACCCAGGCCGGTACTATAGGTAAAAATAACCAGTGACAATCCCAAAACCAGTTTTATACAAAAAAAAACTTTAATGACACAAACAAGGACAGCTGACAAAGGATATTGCTGAGGACCCCTATCTGATGATAATCAAGCCCTCCTTACCAACATGAAGAGCAGCCTCAGCACCATTGACTCCAAAATATTCTCTGTCACCGCCAGGCTTGACCACATGAAGGAGAGGATCGATAAGCAACATTTGGAGAGCCGGGTCTCCGAGTCTGAAGACTTTGTCACTTCACATAACGAGCAACTACTACACATGGGAAAAGTACTAGCCATGATCAAAGCCAAGAAAAAAGACCTAGAGGAGAAATCCTGGCATAACATTCTCAGGATAATTTGCCTCCTGGAAACCACTGCAATGAATAAAATCAAGGATTATGTTGAGACAATGCTCCATTCCTTATTTGAGGGTCTCTCACACCTCTATTCTCCGTGGAATGCACTCCCCCCATACTGGGCCTGCATCCTTCCCCTGGGCCACCAGCCGTCAGATTATAGCTCGCCTCATGAACTATAACAACAGCGACACTATTCTATGCCTGACCAGGTGAATTGCAATTTTCAGGAAATCTCCTCTCTATTTTGCCGGATTTCACTACCACTGTTCAGGCTGTGAGACGAGAATTTTTCCTTTGCAGGTAAATGCTCATGAAGGCTTGGATTAAATGCTCTTTTGTATACCCCAGCTAAGTCAAGAGTTTCTACTTAATGGTAAACCCCACTTTTTCACAGACCCAATGCATGCCATCAACTTTTGCCGTAGGCATGAGCCCCTTCAACAGAGAACACTTCCAAAGAGAAAAATAAAAGTAGTCTCCTTAGTGATAATGACTGACCTTCGATATGCTACGTGAGATGGGATGCAGGCCCTCCTCTTCTCTTGCTGTAACTGAAATACAGCTCCTTCCTCTTCTACTGGGCTAGGCCTCTTTACCCCTGTAATTATCTGAATGACCGCAGTATAGTCTTCAGGCCCAGTGCTGGCCCTGTAAACATTGACATGGGCTCTCCTCCCTTACCAACTGCTGAGTAACCTGTCAATCTCTGAGATGAGCTGCCCACCGTGCTCCCTGGCCCTCCAAGGGAGTAGTCCCATAATCTATCTATTGTGTTGGTTAGTAGCTGCCATGCCACTTCTTTGTTGGCACAATTATGTTGCTACAGTTGAGAGGGTGGATAGCATTTCTTCAACAAGGTTGGGCTCTTGAAGTGGGTAGGGTGGGTAGGTTGGAGGGAATTGTTCATGTGGGTAGAGGATGGGTGGGTCTGTACTGTTACACTACCAAGATTGCCATCAGCAGGTGACTAGCTGGATCTGTCTTACAGCTCTACAACAGTATCATT
The DNA here is from genome assembly GCA_963921515.1 of Calotriton arnoldi. Lineage (NCBI taxonomy): Eukaryota > Metazoa > Chordata > Amphibia > Caudata > Salamandridae > Calotriton > Calotriton arnoldi. Next base: position 218,737 of record CAWUFW010011373.1, read on the forward strand.
TCCCCTTCTTCTTTTTCTTTTAGTGTACCTGTGACCACACATAACACTGCCACAGCATGATACCATGCAAGCTAGTTTACTCAATAGCCCCCGCAAAATACAGCTTATACTAGCCTACTTATACCGGCATCAGATTGATATCACCTTCCTGCAGGAGACAGAACTGGTTGCCCAAATATCCCACACCATTGCCTCATGGTGGTACTGCCACAGATCGCTGGCAAACTATTCCACATACGACAAAGGCACTTCCATAATGGTTCACCATGGGCTGCAGTTCACACTTATCCACGAAGAAAATGACATGATTCGCAGATATAATCTATTGCAAGTCCACTTGGCTGAACGCTGTATCAGATTCCTAAACATATACACGCCCAACACTGATGACCCCAATTTTTTCAATCACATATGGCAGAAATGTGGAGACACATTGTCAGACACAGTGTTATGGGGAGGGATTTCCACTTAGTCATAGTGAAACACATAGACTGCTCATGGTCAGAGAGGTGTACACATAATGCCGCAACAATGACTCTCCATGACATAATGGAAGTTCACGACCTAGTCGACATCTGGAGACATAGATTCCCTAGCATGAGAGAGGGTACACATGTCTCAGTTGCACACAACTTATAGGCCAGGCTAGACAATTGGATTGGCATACAGGACATATGCTGCTGGACCATATATACAGCACACCTCCCACACATGTTCTCAGACCATTCACCAGTCAAGCTTATTATGGAAACAACAGCATCTAAGCGCTGCACGTTCTTGTGGCACCCCTCTCTGCTGGCGCTCATAGACGAGGTCTTCCAGGAAGAGATGAAAAATGAAAAATTAACCTATATTCAGTTAATTGAGATGTCTCCTCAACGGGCATGCTATGGGACTCATTCAAGGCCTATATGTGTGGTGTCTGCATTGTGAAACTGCATGGTATTCGTAGGGCCCTCCAAGACTGACTTAACAAACTAGAACAAGAGCTCCATGTACTGTAGCAGAGCTATATGACTGTCTCTTCTCATCAAATGCTGAAGGACATCTGAGTCAGATGTCAGAACTTGATGAAGAGGCTGAATGAGAGGTTCAGCACCAACATAAATACGCCAAGGCCTGCCACGATGGGAAGGTGGATAGACAAAGTAGGACCCTAGTGTTACTGATGTATCAGGCATGCCTAGCCACCATGATACCGCAACTGGAAATGGTCATATGCTGTATGACTCAGACACTATTTTGACAGAATTTGTCAGTTAATACTCCCGACTATTTGCAACTCATGTACACGGATCTCAAGATGACTACACAACATATCTAGACCACATAGCATTATCATAGGTTGAGGGACCATGGCAACAGTTTTTAGCAAAGCCCATAACAGCAGACGAGATCACAGCTGCAATCTCGGGCCTACCCACTTGCAAGACTCAAGGAAGCTATAGGTTCCCCACAACCTGATGGACATTATTTGCCCTGTGAAACCAGCTGGAACCGGACCAGGAGGTGGCAGTAGTCTTCCTTGATGCCACCAAAGCTTTCAATTAATTGAAATAGCAATAACACTTGGCTGTACTGGCCCGTTGGGATTCTCTCCCAATTTCGTTAACCTAATGCAGTTGATATACACTGGCCCCATGGCCAGAGTACACCTCAATGGTCTGATCTCAGTCCCATTCTACATTGAACAGAGCATGCGTCAGGGTTGCCCTGTCTCTCCTCGTATATGCCCTAGCCTTGCAGACTCTGGCATGCTCTATCCATCAACTTTATGGCCACTGGGGCCTAGCCTTCTCCCCCTGCAACATAACTGTGTCACACTACATGGTCATAACTACATTATATCTGTGCAACCCAGCCAAGAATCTAGGACCAGTAACTTGAGAGTGTACACTCTTTAAGGCACTTTGCGCCATAGCTATAAATTTGAACAAATCTACTATTGTTCCTTTGACGCAAGCCATGCATGTCCTGTAACTGGAATTTCCCCTCCCATGGGGTTTGAAGTCCATCAAATACCTAGGCATCTGGGTCAGTTGAGACAGATCAACAGTTATCACATAAAATTACACTAGTTATCACAGTGCTACCATTGTCACAATTAAAGACCAAGTGCACAAATGGTGCAAACTCCACTGCGCATTACTTGACAGAATTGCCCTCATTAAAATTATTATATTGCCCAAACAATGAAACCTCTCCATCCCTCTACCAAAGCATTTTCTCAGAACACTTAAATCCCTCATGGTCATGGGCTGGGGAACAGGCTTGGGTTAAATGGTAAACATTGACATCGATAAATGAACAGGGGGCTTGGCTGTACCAGATTTTGAACTATACCGCTATAACGGTCCGGCTCACTTCGCATATTACTGGCTACTTCCTCCCCCATACATGAGTCACCTTGCTGTCCTTGATAGGTCGATCCCCTGTCACCAAATATTGGATACTAACACCATAAGATGCATTCAAACAGCATGGGAGGGCTTCATAAGAGACATGGCAGCCCGATACTTTACTCTCCAGATCAGCTTTGCACACACCACCCACTATCTCCAATTACTGGTGATAAAAATGGCCTACCACGACTAGCAACATGGGGAGTCAAAACAGTGGGAGATCTTTTCCCCAACTACCATTTTCTGGAGGCCACAGAAGTCATGAGTAGGAAGGGTTTCACAGTACTCAACTCATTCATCTTCCTTGGCCTAAGGGCATTATTCAAAGCTAACTATCCATCCTGTCCTTAAACCCAGCCATGTGCACAACATTATCTTCACTTCTTACTGTCCAGGCCAACCAATGACTAGTGACGAAACTCCATTCCAAATGCAAAGGGAGGCCCAATTAATCGTACCTAGTGACAAGGCACCGTGGGAGCAAGATTTGGATGGCACAAAGACTCACAAGGAGTGAACATATTGCTGCACTCAAACAGGAGTATTAGTCCCAATCGGTCAACTCCGGCTTATACATTTAAGATTTTTTCATCGCAGCAACCACACCTTGGTCAAACTCAACAAATGGAAGCTACGACTAAGAGCTGACTCTGGATGCACCCGCTGTGGTGCCCTAAATGCAGACTTTATCCATGCAGCGTGGCTATGCCTGCGATAGCTCCCTATTGGTGCAGAGTGTTCCAACTCCTTACTGACATGATTGGCACAACAGTGGTGCCGAACCCAAATCTGGTTCTGCTGGGATGCACGATAGACATTTCCAGTGGGGTACCCAGAATCACGTTCATAACTCTGCTCTTTTTAAAAAAGAGAGTTACCTGTGTATATGGCAGCAACATAGTCCCCACAACTAGAGTATGGTTACAGAATCTCTGGTTCTGCAATGAGCAGCTGTACACATACTACACCACTATTCCACTGGTGAATAGGCCTGGAGCTAAATGGGACGCAATACGCTCATACCTGCTCACTCATGACCTGCCTTATTGCAACCCACCATCTGGCATTTGCCTCTCAAGAGAATAGTCAAACGGACCACTTAAATGGGGTGGAACCCGCAACAACTGAAAGTGACGTGTACCTCGTTTGTGTATAGACTGGAAACGGAGCTTCTTGCCATGCAGCATTGACTGTTTACTAAGTGGGAGAGCCAATGGACTATACACACACCCATCTATGCAGCGTTAACAAGTCTGATTCATACTTCCTGAATCGGGCTGGACTGTTGTTCACTTTTCTAAAAATCCAGCTCTGTTTGTGCAACTCTACACAATCTGCAATGCTTCAATGATGTACTGTATACAGTATTGTGGGTAATGTTGTTGATTGTTCTGTACTTTACCTAAGAATAGCAATAAAAAAGGTAACGTTTTAAACTAAAAAAAAACACTGAAATTCACCAGTGTAGTTTTCTAAATTAACTATAACTCATGCCCTAAAGTAACTATAACTTGTGCCATGCACTGCTTATACACTCACATGTTGTATCACTCATGAAATGTTCAATGACTACATTGATAACATCTCTAATGAGATCTGAAATGGCATCATTGCTAAAAAACACTGGGCAGTGCTGGGTGTGAGTTATAACTACTTTAGAACCCCTTTATACCATATTTGTTTTGAATTTTCAGGGCATGGGTACTGGGTCCCCATGTCCTGAAATGGTGGCCACACCATTTCTCCTCACAGTGCAGCTAGCCAATCAGAGCACGAGCTCCTGCAGGACTCACGGGAGCAAGACAGCCAGCAGGAAAAAGAGCCCCTTTCGGCCAATCAGATTGCTCTATTATTTAAAGTTGTGTGCCCGTGGGAGTCCTGTGATACCAAGTGTCCAGATATACATAAATGTTGAACCTTATTTTCTCAAAAATTACTGAATGGATTTACACCAGCTCACAGCTTCACATGTCGTGGTAGTGAAATACTCTTAAATTAGTTTTTCACTACAGTAAGGCAGACTTCTCCCATAGAATAACATTGGGTTACCTTATTAATTTTAATAAGTGATAACTTTTAATTGGGAGCAGGTTGGAATGTTGAATTTGGTGTCTAAAGAACTGTAACACAAAACCCTCTTTAATGGTAAAGTCAGATTTCAAGTCACAATTCTCACAATCCCACTTTTGGAAAATTGGCATTTTCTTGTCCCAACTATTTGGTGCCTGCAGCCTGTATCCTGGGCCACAAGACTAAGTGTTAGTGTAGCTGCCATTTGGTCTTTGTGTATTGCTTCCAGTGGTGAGACAAAGGGAGAATAGATGCTGGCAGAATGGGCCATCTCTGACTTGATAAGGGGGAGGAGCTGTCACCTACCACAATAGCACATCAAAAAGACTCTGCCTCAGCACACTCACAAAATGTTTCACACTAGTTTTTGTACCGTAGCAACCTGGGGCCAGGGCAAGCAGGAAGGACATTCCAAACATCTGTGGGGGTGGAAACCTCCAGAACCTTCTACTTCAAAGCTGACACTAGGTATAAATATTGGACCCTCAGACCCAACTCTTCAGTACACTTCTGTAATGTGGATACTGCAGAAGAAGGATGTCTTGCTGCTCTGCTGCTTGAGGCCTGCTCAGTGGTTGAGTAGGAAGGCTGGATCTGTTCTCTTCATCCCAGGCTGAGTGCACCCAAGGGCCCCAGCTACACGGATATAACAAGCTCCAGTGGTCTCTCAACAACTGCCCAGCTGTCTTCCTGCACTGGACCTGCCTAGAAATGCAACTAGACCTGCCTGAGCCCTGGTCTCTGCTGGAGTTCCTGATCCCCAAGTGGTGTCTACCCAGGTCCTGGGCCCTGCACTGGCATCAGTGAGAGCTCCTTCTGGCCTAACTGAAAGTTCCACCAAATCTGACATGAAGCCCCGCAAAGGCTTGCAGCACATCTGCACGCTTCACAGGAAATTATGCAAAGCAATGCAAAGCCCTGCAAAGCCTTGCCACATAGCAGCTTCATTGGAATTGATGCGAGCAATGCAAAGCAATCCAAAACCCAGCAAAACCTTGCTGCAGAACTCATTGGAACTGCACAGAGTGACCCAAAGCCCTGCAAAGACTTGCAGCTCCAACGGAAACGACCCCAGATGTCACCAAGCCTCACAAAGCAACACCACGCAGACCAAGCAGCAAGGACATAAGGTACAAACCTCAACGGGCCAATTGATGCCCCACCTGAACTCCCTTGCAGCTGGTCTGATCTTGTAACTTTGCTCTGTTCCAACGTCACCAGATACCCTCAGTGGAATCTTTGGCACAAATGTTATCCAAATCTTTAAAATTGCATATCTTCAGTTATACTGATTGGATTTATGCTGATTTGGTCTTAAAAATGTTGTGAAATTTTACACTATTTTCTAAATTGGCGTGGGAATTTTTCTGTGTTGTGTTGTCACTTTATTACTGTTTGAAGAGCTGCATAAATACTTTACATGTTATCTCTAAGTTAAGCCTGACTGCTTTTGTGCCAAGCTACCAAAGGCTTAAGCACAGGTTAATTTGGAGTTTGATAGTGTTTCTCCCTGACAAGAATTGTGGTTGCTGCTTGAGTAAGCGTTCAGCCCCCTGAACCAGTAACCCAAATTCCTACAGTATGTATATATAATGTGCACATTTACATAAATATGCACATATATGTGTATGGATGTGTGTATGTGTATATATATATATATATATATATATATATATATATATATATATATATATCCAAAACACACCACTCCATTCAGAAGAAGTAGAGGCCACTCAGGGGCACGCTGGAAGACCTTTAATAAGACAGCTCGGGCATAATGCATTTCGGCCTTACGGCCTTCTTCAGATGCCGCTGATTACAAGGTACTGCTCCACCCCCACCTTTAAATATCTAGGCTCTCTCCCATTGGCGGTAGTCCGCTTGACCTCAGGTCACATGGTCGCAACTCCACTGTAGCTTACAACAAAACTACAGCTCCCAGAATGCAGTGTTATCGGGTAAGTGTTGCCTGGGGAGAGCCCGATAGTTGTAAGTTCCTGTGAACATATGTTATTAAACAAAAAGGTGCGGAGTGTCAGAATAAAAGGTCCTTGTTTAAAGATCTGTCATAGGGCTTCCTCGAGTCCCCTTTGACGTTCCAGCCTCGTCATACATGTGCCCGCCGGGCCGTGAGTCATAGTTACGGTGAACTTGCCTCCTCGTTAATAACGAGCTGCACCTGGCAGCAGCCCATGGCTTGGCCAGCACTTCAAGGCGGGCCGGAGTTCTTCCAATAACTTGGACGTAAAGAAAAGCTGCAGCAGGTACCAGCATCACTTTGGCCTCTTGACAGAACAGGGCCTCTTACGCGCCTCTGGTTAGCGCGGAAATATCCAAAACACACCACTCCATTCAGAAGAAGTAGAGGCCACTCAGGGGACATGCTGGAAGACCTTTAATAAGACAGCTCGGGCATAATGCATTTCGGCCTTACGGCCTTCTTCGGATGCCGCTGATTACAAGGTACTGCTCCACCCCCACCTTTAAATATCTAGGCTCTCTCCCATTGGCGGTAGTGCGCTTGACCTCAGGTCACATGGTCGCAACTCCACTGTAGCTTACAACAAAACTACAGCTCCCAGAATGCAGTGTTATCGGGTAAGTGTTGCCTGGGGAGAGCCCGATCGTTGTAAGTTCCTGTGAACATATGTTATTAAACAAAAAGGTGCGGAGTGTCCGAATAAAAGGTCCTTGTTTGAAGATCTGTCATAGGGCTTCCTCGAGTCCCCTTTGACGTTCCAGCCTCGTCATACATGTGCCCGCCGGGCCGTGAGTCATAGTTACAGTGAACTTGCCTCCTCGTTAATAACGAGCTGCACCTGGCAGCAGCCCATGGCTTGGCCAGCACTTCAAGGCGGGCCGGAGTTCTTCCAATAACTTGGACGTAAAGAAAAGCTGCAGCAGCAGGTACCAGCATCACTCCGGTCTCTTGACAGAATGAGGCCTCTTACGCGCCTCTGGTTAGCGCGGAAATATCCAAAACACACCACTCCATTCAGAAGAAGTAGAGGCCACTCAGGGGACACGCTGGAAGACTTTTAATAAGACAGCTCGGGCACTCATTTCGGCCTTACGGCCTTCTTCGGATGCCGCTGATTACAAGGTACAGCTCCACCCCCACCTTTAAATATCTAGGCTCTCTCGCATTGGCGGTAGTCCGCTTGACCTCAGGTCACATGGTCGCAACTCCACTGTAGCTTACAACACAACTACAGCTCCAAGAATGCAGTGTTATCGGGTAAGTGTTGCCTGGGGAGAGCCCGATCGTTGTAAGTTCCTGTGAACATATGTTATTAAACAAAAAGGTGCGGAGTGTCCGAATAAAAAGTCCTTGTTTGAAGATCTGTCATAGGGCTTCCTCGAATCTCCTTTGACGTTCCAGCCTTGTTATACATGTGCCCGCCGGGCCGTGAGTCATAGTTACAGTGAACTTGCCTCCTCGTTAATAACGAGCTGCACCTGGCAGCAGCCCATGGCTTGGCCAGCACTTCAAGGCGGGCCGGAGTTCTTCCAATAACTTGGACGTAAAGAAAAGCTGCAGCAGCAGCAGGTACCAGCATCACTCCGGCCTCTTGACAGAACGGGGCCTCTTACGCGCCTCTGGTTAGCGCGGAAATATCCAAAACACACCACTCTATTCAGAAGAAGTAGAGGCCACTCAGGGGACACGCTGGAAGACCTATAATAAGACGGCTCGGGCATAATGCATTTCGGTCTTACGGCCTTCTTCGGATGCCGCTGATTACAAGGTACTGCTCCACCCCCACCTTTAAATATCTAGGCTCTCTCCCATTGGCAGAAGTCCACTTGACCTCAGGTCACATGGTCGCAACTCCACTGTAGCTTACAACAAAACTACAGCTCCCAGAATGCAGTGTTATCGGGTAAGTGTTGCCTGGGGAGAGCCCGATCATTGTAAGTTCCTGTGAACATACATTATTAAACAAAAAGGTGCGGAGTGTCTGAATAAAAAGTCCTTGTTTGAAGATCTGTCATAGGGCTTCCTCAAGTCCCCTTTGACGTTCCAGCCTCGTCATACATGAGCCCAACGGGCCGTGAGTCATAGTTACAGTGAACTTGCCTCCTCGTTAATAACGAGCTGCACCTGGCAGCAGCCCATGGCTTGGCCAGCACTTCAAGGCGGGCCGGAGTTCTTCCAATAACTTGGACGTAAAGAAAAGGTGCAGCAGCAGGTACCAGCATCACTCTGGCCTCTTGACAGAACGGGGTCTCTTAAGCGCCTCTGGTTAGCGCGGTAATATCCAAAACACACCACTCCATTCAGAAGAAGTAGAGGCCACTCGGGGGACACTCTGGAAGACCTTTAATAAGACAGGTCGGGCATAATGCATTTCGGCCTTATGGCCTTCTTCGGATGCCGCTGATTACAAGGTACTGCTCCACCCCCACCTTTAAATATCTAGGCTCTCTCCCATTGGCGGTAGTCCGCTTGACCTCAGGTCACATGGTCGCAACTCCACTGTAGCTTACAACAAAACTACAGCTCCAAGAATGCAGTGTTATCGGGTAAGTGTTGCCTGGGGAGAGCCCGATCATTGTAAGTTCCTGTGAACATATGTTATTAAACAAAAAGGTGCGGAGTGTCCGAATAAAAAGTCCTTGTTTGAAGATCTGTCATAGGGCTTCCTCGAATCCCCTTTGACGTTCCAGCCTCATCATACATGTGCCCGCCGGGCCATGAGTCATAGTTACAGTGAACTTGCCTCCTAGTTAATAATGAGCTGCACCTGGCAGCATCCCATGGCTTGGCCAGCACTTCAAGGCAGGCCGGAGTTCTTCCAATAACTTGGACGTAAAGAAAAGCTGCAGCAGCAGCAGGTACCAGCATCACTCCGGCCTCTTGACAGAACGGGGCCTCTTACGCGCCTCTGGTTAGCGCAGAAATATCCAATACACACCACTCCATTCAGAAGAAGTAAAGGCCACTCAGGGGACACGCTGGAAGACCTTTAATAAGACAGCTCGGGCATAATGCATTTCGGCCTTACAGCCTTCTTCGGATGCCGCTGATTACAAGGTACTGCTCCACCCCCACCTTTAAGTATCTAGGCTCTCTCCCATTGGCGGTAGTCCGCTTGACCTCAGGTCACATGGCCGCAACTCCACTGTAGCTTACAACAAAACTACAGCTCCCAGAATGCAGTGTTATCGGGTAAGTGTTGCCTGGGGAGAGCCCGATCGTTGTAAGTTCCTGTGAACATATGTTATTAAACAAAAAGGTGCGGAGTGTCTGAATAAAAAGTCCTTGTTTGAAGATCTGTCAAAGGGCTTCCTCAAGTCCCCTTTGACGTTCCAGCCTCGTCATACATGTGCCCGCCGGGTCGTTAGTCATAGTTACAGTGAACTTGCCTCCTCGTTAATAACGAGCTGCACCTGGCAGCAGCCCATGGCTCGGCCAGCACTTCAAGGCGGGCCAGAGTTCTTCCAATAACTTGGACGTAAAGAAAAGCTGCAGCAGCAGCAGGTACCAGCATCACTCCGGCCTCTTGACAGAACGGGGCCTCTTACGCGCCTGTGGTTAGTGCGGAAATATCCAAAACACACCACTCCATTCAGAAGTAGAGGCCACTCAGGGGACACGCTGGAAGACCTCTAATAAGACAGCTCGGGCATAATGCATTTCGGCCTTACGGCCTTCTTCGGATGCCGCTGATTACAAGGTACTGCTCCACCCCCACCTTTAAATATCTAGGCTCTCTCCCATTGGCGGTAGTCCGCTTGACCTCAGGTCACATGGTCGCAACTCCACTGTAGCTTACAACAAACTTACAACAAAACTACAGCTCCAAGAATGCAGTGTTATCGGGTAAGTGTTGCCTGGGGAGAGCCCGATCGTTGTAAGTTCCTGTGAACATATGTTATTAAACAAAAAGGTGCGGAGTGTCCGAATAAAAAGTCCTTGTTTGAAGATCTGTCATAGGGCTTCCTCGAGTCCCCTTTGACGTTCCAGCCTCATCATACATGTGCCCGCCGGGCCGTGAGTCATAGTTACAGTGAACTTGCCTCCTCGTTAATAACGAGCTGCACCTGGCAGCAGCCCATGGCTTGGCCAGCACTTCAAGGCGGGCCGGAGTTCTTGCAATAACTTGGACGTAAAGAAAAGCTGCAGCAGGTACCAGCATCACTCCGGCCTCTTGACAGAACGGTGCCTCTTACGCGCCTCTGGTTAGCGCAGAAATATCCAAAACACACCACTCCATTCAGAAGAAGTAGAGGCCACTCAGGGGACACGCTGGAAGACCTTTAATAAGACAGCTCGGGCATAATGCATTTCAGCCTTACGGCCTTCTTCGGATGCCGCTGATTACAAGGTACTGCTCCACCCCCACCTTTAAATATGTAGGCTCTCTCCCATTGGCGGTAGTCCGCTTGACCTCAGGTCACATGGTCGCAACTCCACTGTAGCTTACAACAAAACTACAGCTCCAAGAATGCAGTGTTATCGGGTAAGTGTTGCCTGGGGAGAGCTCGATCGTTGTAAGTTCCTGTGAACATATGTTATTAAACAAAAAGTTGCGGAGTGTACGAATAAAAAGTCCTTGTTTGAAGATCTGTCATAGGGCTTCCTCGAGTCCCCTTTGATGTTCCAACCTCTTCATACATGTGCCCGCCGGGCCGTGAGTCATAGTTACAGTGAACTTGCCTCCTCGTTAATAAGGAGCTGCACCTGGCAGCAGCCCATGGCTTGGCCAGCACTTCAAGGCGGGCCGGAGTTCTTCCAATAACTTGGACGTAAAGAAAAGCTGCAGCAGCAGCAGGTACCAGCATCGCTCCGGCCTCTTGATAGAACGGGGCCTCTTACGCGCCTCTGGTTAGCGCAGAAATATCCAAAGCACACCACTCCATTCAGAAGAAGTAGAGGCCACTCAGGGGACACGCTGGAAGACCTTTAATAAGACAGCTCGGGCATAATGCATTTCGGCCTTACGGCCTTCTTCGGATGCCGCTGATTACAAGGTACTGCTCCACCCCCACCTTTAAATATCTAGGCTCTCTCCCATTGGCGGTAGTCCGCTTGACCTCAGGTCACATGGTAACAACTCCACTGTAGCTTACAACAAAACTACAGCTCCAAGAATGCAGTGTTATCGGGTAAGTGTTGCCTGGGGAGAGCCCGATCGTTGTAAGTTCCTGTGAACATATGTTATTAAACAAAAAGGTGCGGAGTGTCCGAATAAAAAGTCCTTGTTTGAAGATCTGTCATAGGGCTTCCTCGAGTCCCCTTTGACGTTCCAGCCTCATCATACATGTGCCCGCCGGGCCATGAGTCATAGTTACAGTGAACTTGCCTCCTCGTTAATAACGAGCTGCACCTGGCAGGAGCCCATGGCTTGGCCAGCACTTCAAGGCAGGCCGGAGTTCTTCCAATAACTTGGACGTAAAGAAAAGCTGCAGCAGCAGCAGGTACCAGCATCACTCCGGTCTCTTGACAGAACGGGGCTTCTTACGCGCCTCTGGTTAGCGTGGAAATATCCAAAACACACCACTCCATTCAGAAGAAGTAGAGGCCACTCAGGGGACACGCTGGAAGACCTCTAATAAGACAGCTCGGGCATAATGCATTTCGGCCTTACGGCCTTCTTCGGATGCCGCTGATTACAAGGTACTGCTCCACCCCCACCTTTAAATATCTAGGCTCTCTCCCATTGGCGGTAGTCCGCTTGACCTCAGGTCACATGGTCGCAACTCCACTGTAGCTTACAACAAAACTACAGCTCCAAGAATGCAGTGTTATCGGGTAAGTGTTGCCTGGGGAGAGCCCGATCGTTGTAAGTTCCTGTGAACATATGTTATTAAACAAAAAGGTGCGGATTGTCCGAATAAAAAGTCCTTGTTTGAAGATCTGTCATAGGGCTTCCTCGAGTCTCCTTTGACGTTCCAGCCTCGTCATACATGTGCCCGCCGGGCCGTGAGTCATAGTTACAGTGAACTTGCCTCCTCGTTAATAACGAGCTGCACCTGGCAGCAGCCCATGGCTCGGCCAGCACTTCAAGGCGGGCCGGAGTTCTTCCAATAACTTGGACGTAAAGAAAAGCTGCAGCAGCAGCAGGTACCAGCATCACTCCGGCCTCTTGACAGAACGGGGCCTCTTACGCGCCTGCTGGTTAGCGCGGAAATATCTAAAACACACCACTCTATTCAGAAGAAGTAGAGGCCACTCAGGGGACACGCTGGAAGACCTTTAATAAGACAGCTCGGGCATAATGCATTTCGGCCTTTCGGCCTTCTTGGGATGCCGCTGATTACAAGGTACTGCTCCACCCCCACCTTTAAATATCTAGGCTCTCTCCCATTGGCGGTAGTCCGCTTGACCTCAGGTCACATGGTCGCAACTCCACTGTAGCTTACAACAAAACTACAGCTCCCAGAATGCAGTGTTATCGGGTAAGTGTTGCCTGGGGAGAGCCCGATCGTTGTAAGTTCCTGTGAACATATGTTATTAAACAAAAAGGTGCGGAGTGTCTGAATAAAAAGTCCTTGTTTGAAGATCTGTCATAGGGCTTCCTCGAGTCCCCTTTGACGTTCCAGCCTCGTCATACATGTGCCCGCCGGGCCGTGAGTCATAGTTACAGTGAACTTGCCTCCTCGTTAATAACGAGCTGCACCTGGCAGCAGCCCATGGCTTGGCCAGCACTTCAAGGCGGGCCGGAGTTCTTCCAATAACTTGGACGTAAAGAAAAGCTGCAGCAGCAGCAGGTACCAGCATCACTCCGGCCTCTTGACAGAACGGGGCCTCTTACGCGCCTCTGGTTAGCGCAGAAATATCCAAAACACACCACTCCATTCAGAAGAAGTAGAGGCCACTCAGGGGACACGCTGGAAGACCTTTAATAAGACAGCTCGGGCATAATGCATTTCGGCCTTACGGCCTTCTTCGGATGCCGCTGATTACAAGGTACTGCTCCACCCCCACCTTTAAATATCTAGGCTCTCTCCCATTGGCGGTAGTCCGCTTGACCTCAGGTCACATGGTCGCAACTCCACTGTAGCTTACAACAAAACTACAGCTCCAAGAATGCAGTGTTATCGGGTAAGTGTTGCCTGGGGAGAGCCCGATCGTTGTAAGTTCCTGTGAACATATGTTATTAAACAAAAAGGTGCGGAGTGTCCGAATAAAAAGTCCTTGTTTGAAGATCTGTCATAGGGCTTCCTCGAGTCCCCTTTGACGTTCCAGCCTCGTCATACATGTGCCCGCCGGGCCGTGAGTCATAGTTACAGTGAACTTGCCTCCTCGTTAATAACGAGCTGCACCTGGCAGCAGCCCATGGCTTGGCCAGCACTTCAAGGCGGGCCGGAGTTCTTCCAATAACTTGGACGTAAAGAAAAGCTGCAGCAGCAGCAGGTACCAGCATCACTCCGGCCTCTTGACAGAACGGGGCCTCTTACGCGCCTCTGGTTAGCGCGGAAATATCCAAAACACACCACTCCATTCAGAAGAAGTAGAGGCCACTCAGGGGACACGCTGGAAGACCTTTAATAAGACAGCTCGGTCACTCATTTCGGCCTTACGGCCTTCTTCGGATGCCGCTGATTACAAGGTACTGCTCCACCCCCACCTTTAAATATCTAGGCTCTCTCCCATTGGCGGTAGTCCGCTTGACCTCAGGTCACATGGTCGCAACTCCACTGTAGCTTACAACAAAACTACAGCTCCAAGAATGCAGTGTTATCGGGTAAGTGTTGCCTGGGGAGAGCCCGATCGTTGTAAGTTCCTGTGAACATATGTTATTAAACAAAAAGGTGCGGAGTGTCCGAATAAAAAGTCCTTGTTTGAAGATCTGTCATAGGGCTTCCTCGAATCCCCTTTGACGTTCCAGCCTCATCATACATGTGCCCGCCGGGCCATGAGTCATAGTTACAGTGAACTTGCCTCCTCGTTAATAATGAGCTGCACCTGGCAGCAGCCCATGGCTTGGCCAGCACTTCAAGGCAGGCCGGAGTTCTTCCAATAACTTGGACGTAAAGAAAAGCTGCAGCAGCAGCAGGTACCAGCATCGATCCGGCCTCTTGACAGAACGGGGCCTCTTACGCGCCTCTGGTTAGCGCAGAAATATCCAAAACACACCACTCCATTCAGAAGAAGTAGAGGCCACTCAGGGGACACGCTGGAAGACCTTTAATAAGACAGCTCGGGCATAATGCATTTCGGCCTTACGGCCTTCTTCGGATGCCGCTGATTACAAGGTACTGCTCCACCCCCACCTTTAAATATCTAGGCTCTCTCCCATTGGCGGTAGTCCGCTTGACCTCAGGTCACATGGCCGCAACTCCACTGTAGCTTACAACAAAACTACAGCTCCCAGAATGCAGTGTTATCGGGTAAGTGTTGCCTGGGGAGAGCCCGATCGTTGTAAGTTCCTGTGAACATATGTTATTAAACAAAAAGGTGCGGAGTGTCTGAATAAAAAGTCCTTGTTTGAAGATCTGTCATAGGGCTTCCTCGAGTCCCCTTTGACGTTCCAGCCTCGTCATACATGTGCCCGCCGGGTCGTGAGTCATAGTTACAGTGAACTTGCCTCCTCGTTAATAACGAGCTGCACCTGGCAGCAGCCCATGGCTCGGCCAGCACTTCAAGGCGGGCCGGAGTTCTTCCAATAACTTGGACGTAAAGAAAAGCTGCAGCAGCAGCAGGTACCAGCATCACTCCGGCCTCTTGACAGAACGGGGCCTCTTACGCGCCTCTGGTTAGCGCGGAAATATCCAAAACACACCACTCCATTCAGAAGAAGTAGAGGCCACTCAGGGGACACGCTGGAAGACCTCGAATAAGACAGCTCGGGCATAATGCATTTCGGCCTTACGGCCTTCTTCGGATGCCGCTGATTACAAGGTACTGCTCCACCCCCACCTTTAAATATCTAGGCTCTCTCCCATTGGCGGTAGTCCGCTTGACCTCAGGTCACATGGTCGCAACTCCACTGTAGCTTACAACAAAACTACAGCTCCCAGAATGCAGTGTTATCGGGTAAGTGTTGCCTGGGGAGAGCCCGATCGTTGTAAGTTCCTGTGAACATATGTTATTAAACAAAAAGGTGCGGAGTGTCCGAATAAAAAGTCCTTGTTTGAAGATCTGTCATAGGGCTTCCTCGAGTCCCCTTTGACGTTCCAGCCTCATCATACATGTGCCCGCCGGGCCGTGAGTCATAGTTACAGTGAACTTGCCTCCTCGTTAATAACGAGCTGCACCTGGCAGCAGCCCATGGCTTGGCCAGCACTTCAAGGCGGGCCGGAGTTCTTCCAATAACTTGGACGTAAAGAAAAGCTGCAGCAGCAGCAGGTACCAGCATCACTCCGGCCTCTTGACAGAACGGGGCCTCTTACGCGCCTCTGGTTAGCGCAGAAATATCCAAAACACACCACTCCATTCAGAAGAAGTAGAGGCCACTCAGGGGACACGCTGGAAGACCTTTAATAAGACAGCTCGGGCATAATGCATTTCAGCCTTACGGCCTTCTTCGGATGCCGCTGATTACAAGGTACTGCTCCACCCCCACCTTTAAATATCTAGGCTCTCTCCCATTGGCGGTAGTCCGCTTGACCTCAGGTCACATGGTCGCAACTCCACTGTAGCTTACAACAAAACTACAGCTCCAAGAATGCAGTGTTATCGGGTAAGTGTTGCCTGGGGAGAGCCCGATCGTTGTAAGTTCCTGTGAACATATGTTATTAAACAAAAAGGTGCGGAGTGTCCGAATAAAAAGTCCTTGTTTGAAGATCTGTCATAGGGCTTCCTCGAGTCCCCTTTGACGTTCCAGCCTCATCATACATGTGCCCGCCGGGCCATGAGTCATAGTTACAGTGAACTTGCCTCCTCGTTAATAACGAGCTGCACCTGGCAGCAGCCCATGGCTTGGCCAGCACTTCAAGGCAGGCCGGAGTTCTTCCAATAACTTGGACGTAAAGAAAAGCTGCAGCAGCAGCAGGTACCAGCATCACTCCGGCCTCTTGACAGAACGGGGCCTCTTACGCGCCTCTGGTTAGCGCAGAAATATCCAAAACACACCACTCCATTCAGAAGAAGTAGAGGCCACTCAGGGGACACGCTGGAAGACCTTTAATAAGACAGCTCGGGCATAATGCATTTAGGCCTTACGGCCTTCTTCGGATGCCGCTGATTACAAGGTACTGCTCCACCCCCACCTTTAAATATCTAGGCTCTCTCCCATTGGCGGTAGTCCGCTTGACCTCAGGTCACATGGCCGCAACTCCACTGTAGCTTACAACAAAACTACAGCTCCCAGAATGCAGTGTTATCGGGTAAGTGTTGCCTGGGGAGAGCCCGATCGTTGTAAGTTCCTGTGAACATATGTTATTAAACAAAAAGGTGCGGAGTGTCTGAATAAAAAGTCCTTGTTTGAAGATCTGTCATAGGGCTTCCTCGAGTCCCCTTTGACGTTCCAGCCTCGTCATACATGTGCCCGCCGGGTCGTGAGTCATAGTTACAGTGAACTTGCCTCCTCGTTAATAACGAGCTGCACCTGGCAGCAGCCCATGGCTCGGCCAGCACTTCAAGGCGGGCCGGAGTTCTTCCAATAACTTGGACGTAAAAAAAAATGCAGCAGCAGCAGGTACCAGCATCACTCCGGCCTCTTGACAGAACGGGGCCTCTTACGCGGCTCTGGTTAGCGTGGAAATATCCAAAACACACCACTCCATTCAGAAGAAGTAGAGGCCACTCAGGGGACACGCTGGAAGACCTCTAATAAGACAGCTCGGGCATAATGCATTTCGGCCTTACGGCCTTCTTCGGATGCCGCTGATTACAAGGTACTGCTCCACCCCCACCTTTAAATATCTAGGCTCTCTCCCATTGGCGGTAGTCCGCTTGACCTCAGGTCACATGGTCGCAACTCCACTGTAGCTTACAACAAAACTACAGCTCCAAGAATGCAGTGTTATCGGGTAAGTGTTGCCTGGGGAGAGCCCGATCGTTGTAAGTTCCTGTGAACATATGTTATTAAACAAAAAGGTGCGGAGTGTCCGAATAAAAAGTCCTTGTTTGAAGATCTGTCATAGGGCTTCCTCGAGTCCCCTTTGACGTTCCAGCCTCATCATACATGTGCCCGCCGGGCCGTGAGTCATAGTTACAGTGAACTTGCCTCCTCGTTAATAACGAGCTGCACCTGGCAGCAGCCCATGGCTTGGCCAGCACTTCAAGGCGGGCCGGAGTTCTTCCAATAACTTGGACGTAAAGAAAACTGCAGTAGCAGCAGGTACCAGCATCACTCCGGCCTCTTGACAGAACGGGGCCTCTTACGCGCCTCTGGTTAGCGCAGAAATATCCAAAACACACCACTCCATTCAGAAGAAGTAGAGGCCACTCAGGGGACACGCTGGAAGACCTTTAATAAGACAGCTCGGGCATAATGCATTTCGGCCTTACGGCCTTCTTCGGATGCCGCTGATTACAAGGTACTGCTCCACCCCCACCTTTAAATATCTAGGCTCTCTCCCATTGGCGGTAGTCCGCTTGACCTCAGGTCACATGGTCGCAACTCCACTGTAGCTTACAACAAAACTACAGCTCCCAGAATGCAGTGTTATCGGGTAAGTGTTGCCTGGGGAGAGCCCGATCGTTGTAAGTTCCTGTGAACATATGTTATTAAACAAAAAGGTGCGGAGTGTCTGAATAAAAAGTCCTTGTTTGAAGATCTGTCATAGGGCTTCCTCGAGTCCCCTTTGACGTTCCAGCCTCGTCATAAATGTGCCCGCCGGGTCGTGAGTCATAGTTACAGTGAACTTGCATCCTCGTTAATAACAAGCTGCACCTGGCAGCAGCCCATGGCTCGGCCAGCACTTCAAGGCGGGCCGGAGTTCTTCCAATAACTTGGACGTAAAGAAAAGCTGCAGCAGCATAGGTACCAGCATCACTCCGGCCTCTTGACAGAACGGGGCCTCTTACGCGCCTCTGGTTAGCACGGAAATATCCAAAACACACCACTCCATTCAGAAGAAGTAGAGGCCACTCAGGGGACACGCTGGAAGACCTCTAATAAGACAGCTCGGGCATAATGCATTTCGGCCTTACGGCCTTCTTCGGATGCCGCTGATTACAAGGTACTGCTCCACCCCCACCTTTAAATATCTAGGCTCTCTCCCATTGGCTGTAGTCCGCTTGACCTCAGGTCACATGGTCGCAACTCCACTGTAGCTTACAACAAAACTACAGCTCCAAGAATGCAGTGTTATCGGGTAAGTGTTGCCTGGGGAGAGCCCGATCGTTGTAAGTTCCTGTGAACATATGTTATTAAACAAAAAGGTGCGGAGTGTCCGAATAAAAAGTCCTTGTTTGAAGATCTGTCATAGGGCTTCCTCGAGTCCCCTTTGACGTTCCAGCCTCATCATACATGTGCCCGCCGGGCCGTGAGTCATAGTTACAGTGAACTTGCCTCCTCGTTAATAACGAGCTGCACCTGGCAGCAGCCCATGGCTTGGCCAGCACTTCAAGGCGGGCCGGAGTTCTTCCAATAACTTGGACGTAAAGAAAAGCTGCAGCAGGTACCAGCATCACTCCGGCCTCTTGACAGAACGGGGCCTCTTACGCGCCTCTGGTTAGCGCAGAAATATCCAAAACACACCACTCCATTCAGAAGAAGTAGAGGCCACTCAGGGGACACGCTGGAAGACCTTTAATAAGACAGCTCGGGCATAATGCATTTCAGCCTTACGGCCTTCTTCGGATGCCGCTGATTACAAGGTACTGCTCCACCCCCACCTTTAAATATCTAGGCTCTCTCCCATTGGCGGTAGTCCGCTTGACCTCAGGTCACATGGTAACAACTCCACTGTAGCTTACAACAAAACTACAGCTCCAAGAATGCAGTGTTATCGCGTAAGTGTTGCCTGGGGAGAGCCCGATCGTTGTAAGTTCCTGTGAACATATGTTATTAAACAAAAAGGTGCGGAGTGTCCGAATAAAAAGTCCTTGTTTGAAGATCTGTCATAGGGCTTCCTCGAGTCCCCTTTGACGTTCCAGCCTCATCATACATGTGCCCACCGGGCCATGAGTCATAGTTACAGTGAACTTGCCTCCTCGTTAATAACGAGCTGCACCTGGCAGCAGCCCATTGCTTGGCCAGCACTTCAAGGCAGGACGGAGTTCTTCCAATAACTTGGACGTAAAGAAAAGCTGCAGCAGCAGCAGCAGGTACCAGCATCACACCGGCCTCTTGACAGAACGGGGCCTCTTACGTGCCTCTGGTTAGCGCAGAAATATCCAAATCACACCACTTCATTCAGAAGAAGTAGAGGCCACTCAGGGGACACGCTGGAAGACCTTTAATAAGACAGCTCGGGCATAATGCATTTAGGCCTTTCGGCCTTCTTCGGATGCCGCTGATTACAAGGTACTGCTCCACCCCCACCTTTAAATATCTAGGCTCTCTCCCATTGGCGGTAGTCCGCTTGACCTCAGGTCACATGGCCGCAACTCCACTGTAGCTTACAACAAAACTACAACTCCCAGAATGCAGTGTTATCGGGTAAGTGTTGCCTGGGGAGAGCCCGATCGTTGTAAGTTCCTGTGAACATATGTTATTAAACAAAAAGGTGCGGAGTGTCTGAATAAAAAGTCCTTGTTTGAAGATCTGTCATAGGGCTTCCTCGAGTCCCCTTTGACGTTCCAGCCTCGTCATACATGTGCCTGCCGGGTCGTGAGTCATAGTTACAGTGAACTTGCCTCCTCGTTAAAAACGAGCTGCACCTGGCAGCAGCCCATGGCTCGGCCAGCACTTCAAGGCGGGCCGGAGTTCTTCCAATAACTTGGACATAAAGAAAAGCTGCAGCAGCAGCAGGTACCAGCATCACTCCGGCCTCTTGACAGAACGGGGCCTCTTACGTGCCTCTGGTTAGTGTGGAAATATCCAAAACACACCACTCCATTCAGAAGAAGTAGAGGCCACTCAGGGGACACGCTGGAAGACCTCTAATAAGACAACTCGGGCATAATGCATTTCGGACTTACGGCCTTCTTCCGATGCCGCTGATTACAAGGTACTGCTCCACCCCCACCTTTAAATATCTAGGCTCTCTCCCATTGGCGGTAGTCCGCTTGACCTCAGGTCACATGGTCGCAACTCCACTGTAGCTTACAACAAAACTACAGCTCCAAGAATGCAGTGTTATCGGGTAACTGTTGCCTGGGGAGAGCCCGATCGTTGTAAGTTCCTGTGAACATATGTTATTAAACAAAAAGGTGCGGAGTGTCCGAATAAAAAGTCCTTGTTTGAAGATCTGTCATAGGGCTTCCTCGAGTCCCCTTTGACGTTCCAGCCTCATCATACATGTGCCCGCCGGGCCGTGAGTCATAGTTACAGTGAACTTGCGTCCTCGTTAATAACGAGCTGCACCTGGCAGCAGCCCATGGCTTGGCCTGCACTTCAAGGTGGGCCGGAGTTCTTCCAATAACTTGGACGTAAAGAAAAGCTGCAGCAGGTACCAGCATCACTCCGGCCTCTTGACAGAACGGGGCCTCTTACGCGCCTCTGGTTAGCGCAGAAATATCCAAAACACACCACTCCATTCAGAAGAAGTAGAGGCCACTCAGGGGACACGCTGGAAGACCTTTAATAAGACAGCTCGGGCATAATGCATTTCGGCCTTACGGCCTTCTTCGGATGCCGCTGATTACAAGGTACTGCTCCACCCCCACCTTTAAATATCTAGGCTCTCTCCCATTGGCGGTAGTCCGCTTGACCTCAGGTCACATGGTCGCAACTCCACTGTAGCTTACAACAAAACTACAGCTCCAAGAATGCAGTGTTATCGGGTAAGTGTTGCCTGGGGAGAGCCCGATCGTTGTAAGTTCCTGTGAACATATGTTATTAAACAAAAAGGTGCGGAGTGTCCGAATAAAAAGTCCTTGTTTGAAGATCTGTCATAGGGCTTCCTCGAGTCCCCTTTGACGTTCCAGCCTCATCATACATGTGCCCGCCGGGCCGTGAGTCATAGTTACAGTGAACTTGCCTCCTCGTTAATAACGAGCTGCACCTGGCAGCAGCCCATGGCTTGGCCAGCACTTCAAGGCAGGCCGGAGTTCTTCCAATAACTTGGACGTAAAGAAAAGCTGCAGCAGCAGCAGGTACCAGCATCAATCCGGCCTCTTGACAGAACGGGGCCTCTTACGCGCCTCTGGTTAGCGCAGAAATATCCAAAACACACCACTCCATTCAGAAGAAGTAGAGGCCACTCAGGGGACACGCTGGAAGACCTTTAATAAGACAGCTCGGACATAATGCATTTCGGCCTTACGGCCTTCTTCGGATGCCGCTGATTACAAGGTACTGCTCCACCCCCACCTTTAAATATCTAGGCTCTCTCCCATTGGCTGTAGTCCGCTTGACCTCAGGTCACATGGTCGCAACTCCACTGTAGCTTACAACAAAACTACAGCTCCCAGAATGCAGTGTTATCGGGTAAGTGTTGCCTGGGGAGAGCCCGATCGTTGTAAGTTCCTGTGAACATATGTTATTAAACAAAAAGGTGCGGAGTGTCTGAATAAAAAGTCCTTGTTTGAAGATCTGTCATAGGGCTTCCTCGAGTCCCCTTTGACGTTCCAGCCTCGTCATACATGTGCCCGCCGGGCCGTGAGTCATAGTTACAGTGAACTTGCCTCCTCGTTAATAACGAGCTGCACCTGGCAGCAGCCCATGGCTCGGCCAACACTTCAAGGCGGGCCGGAGTTCTTCCAATAACTTGGACGTAAAGAAAAGCTGCACAGCATAGGTACCAGCATCACTCCGGCCTCTTGACAGAACGGGGCCTCTTACGCGCCTCTGGTTAGCGCGGAAATATCCAAAACACACCACTCCATTCAGAAGAAGTAGAGGCCACTCAGGGGACACGCTGGAAGACCTCTAATAAGACAGCTCGGGCATAATGCATTTCGGCCTTACGGCCTTCTTCGGATGCCGCTGATTACAAGGTACTGCTCCACCCCCACCTTTAAATATCTAGGCTCTCTCCCATTGGCGGTAGTCCGCTTGACCTCAGGTCACATGGTCGCAACTCCACTGTAGCTTACAACAAAACTACAGCTCCAAGAATGCAGTGTTATCGGGTAAGTGTTGCCTGGGGAGAGCCCGATCGTTGTAATTTCCTGTGAACATATGTTATTAAACAAAAAGGTGCGGAGTGTCCGAATAAAAAGTCCTTGTTTGAAGATCTGGCATAGGGCTTCCTAGAGTCCCCTTTGACGTTCCAGCCTCATCATACATGTGCCCGCCGGGCCGTGAGTCATAGTTACAGTGAACTTGCCTCCTCGTTAATAAGGAGCTGCACCTGGCAGCAGCCCATGGGTTGGCCAGCACTTCAAGGCCAGCCGGAGTTCTTCCAATAACTTGGACGTAAAGAAAAGCTGCAGCAGCAGCAGGTACCAGCATCACTCCGGCCTCTTGATAGAACGGGGCCTCTTACGCGCCTCTGGTTAGCGCAGAAATATCCAAAGCACACCACTCCATTCAGAAGAAGTAGAGGCCACTCAGGGGACACGCTGGAAGACCTTTAATAAGACAGCTCGGGCATAATGCATTTCGGCCTTACGGCCTTCTTCGGATGCCGCTGATTACAAGGTACTGCTCCACCCCCACCTTTAAATATCTAGGCTCTCTCCCATTGGCGGTAGTCCGCTTGACCTCAGGTCACATGGTCGCAACTCCACTGTAGCTTACAACAAAACTACAGCTCCCAGAATGCAGTGTTATCGGGTAAGTGTTGCCTGGGGAGAGCCCGATCGTTGTAAGTTCCTGTGAACATATGTTATTAAACAAAAAGGTGCGGAGTGTCTGAATAAAAAGTCCTTGTTTGAAGATCTGTCATAGGGCTTCCTCGAGTCCCCTTTGACGTTCCAGCCTCGTCATACATGTGCCCGCCGGGTCGTGAGTCATAGTTACAGTGAACTTGCCTCCTCGTTAATAACGAGCTGCACCTGGCAGCAGCCCATGGCTCGGCCAGCACTTCAAGGCGGGCCGGAGTTCTTCCAATAACTTGGACGTAAAGAAAAGCTGCAGCAGCAGCAGGTACCAGCATCACTCCGGCCTCTTGACAGAACGGGGCCTCTTACGCGCCTCTGGTTAGCGCGGAAATATCCAAAACACACCACTCCATTCAGAAGAAGTAGAGGCCACTCAGGGGACACGCTGGAAGACCTCTAATAAGACAGCTCGGGCATAATGCATTTCGGCCTTACGGCCTTCTTCGGATGCCGCTGATTACAAGGTACTGCTCCACCCCCACCTTTAAATATCTAGGCTCTCTCCCATTGGCGGTAGTCCGCTTGACCTCAGGTCACATGGTCGCAACTCCACTGTAGCTTACAACAAAACTACAGCTCCAAGAATGCAGTGTTATCGGGTAAGTGTTGCCTGGGGAGAGCCCGATCGTTGTAAGTTCCTGTGAACATATGTTATTAAACAAAAAGGTGCGGAGTGTCCGAATAAAAAGTCCTTGTTTGAAGATCTGTCATAGGGCTTCCTCGAGTCCCCTTTGACGTTCCAACCTCATCATACATGTGCCCGCCGGGCCGTGAGTCATAGTTACAGTGAACTTGCCTCCTCGTTAATAACGAGCTGCACCTGGCAGCAGCCCATGGCTTGGCCAGCACTTCAAGGCGGGCCGGAGTTCTTCCAATAACTTGGACGTAAAGAAAAGCTGCAGCAGCAGCAGGTACCAGCATCACTCCGGCCTCTTGATAGAATGGGCCTCTTACGCGCCTCTGGTTAGCTCAGAAATATCCAAAGCACACCACTCCATTCAGAAGAAGTAGAGGCCACTCAGGGGACACGCTGGAAGACCTTTAATAAGACAGCTCGGGCATAATGCATTTCGGCCTTACGGCCTTCTTCGGATGCCGCTGATTACAAGGTACTGCTCCACCCCCACCTTTAAATATCTAGGCTCTCTCCCATTGGCGGTAGTCCGCTTGACCTCAGGTCACATGGTCGCAACTCCACTGTAGCTTACAACAAAACTACAGCTCCCAGAATGCAGTGTTATCGGGTAAGTGTTGCCTGGGGAGAGCCCGATCGTTGTAAGTTCCTGTGAACATATGTTATTAAACAAAAAGGTGCGGAGTGTCTGAATAAAAAGTCCTTGTTTGAAGATCTGTCATAGGGCTTCCTCGAGTCCCCTTTGACGTTCCAGCCTCGTCATACATGTGCCCGCCGGGCCGTGAGTCATAGTTACAGTGAACTTGCCTCCTCGTTAATAACGAGCTGCACCTGGCAGCAGCCCATGGCTTGGCCAGCACTTCAAGGCGGGCCGGAGTTCTTCCAATAACTTGGACGTAAAGAAAAGCTGCAGCAGCAGCAGGTACCAGCATCACTCCGGCCTCTTGACAGAACGGGGCCTCTTACGCGCCTCTGGTTAGCGCGGAAATATCCAAAACACACCACTCCATTCAGAAGAAGTAGAGGCCACTCAGGGGACACGCTGGAAGACCTTTAATAAGACAGCTCGGGCATAATGCATTTCGGCCTTACGGCCTTCTTCGGATGCCGCTGATTACAAGGTACTGCTCCACCCCCACCTTTAAATATCTAGGCTCTCTCCCATTGGCGGTAGTCCGCTTGACCTCAGGTCACATGGTCGCAACTCCACTGTAGCTTACAACAAAACTACAGCTCCCAGAATGCAGTGTTATCGGGTAAGTGTTGCCTGGGGAGAGCCCGATCGTTGTAAGTTCCTGTGAACATATGTTATTAAACAAAAAGGTGCGGAGTGTCCGAATAAAAAGTCCTTGTTTGAAGATCTGTCATAGGGCTTCCTCGAGTCCCCTTTGACGTTCCAACCTCATAATACATGTGCCCGCCGGGCCGTGAGTCATAGTTACAGTGAACTTGCCTCCTCGTTAATAACGAGCTGCACCTGGCAGCAGCCCATGGCTTGGCCAGCACTTCAAGGCGGGCCGGAGTTCTTCCAATAACTTGGACGTAAAGAAAAGCTGCAGCAGCAGCAGGTACCAGCATCACTCCGGCCTCTTGACAGAATGGGGCCTCTTACGCGCCTCTGGTTAGCGCAGAAATATCCAAAGCACACCACTCCATTCAGAAGAAGTAGAGGCCACTCAGGGGACACGCTGGAAGACCTTTAATAAGACAGCTCGGGCATAATGCATTTCGGTCTTACGGCCTTCTTTGGATGCCGCTGATTACAAGGTACTGCTCCACCCCCACCTTTAAATATCTAGGCTCTCTCCCATTGGCTGTAGTCCGCTTGACCTCAGGTCACATGGTCGCAACTCCACTGTAGCTTACAACAAAACTACAGCTCCAAGAATGCAGTGTTATTGGGTAAGTGTTGCCTGGGGAGAGCCCGATCGTTGTAAGTTCCTGTGAACATATGTTATTAAACAAAAAGTTGCGGAGTGTCCGAATAAAAAGTCCTTGTTTGAAGATCTGGCATAGGGCTTCCTCGAGTCCCCTTTGACGTTCCAACCTCATCATACATGTGCCCGCCGGGCCGTGAGTCATAGTTACAGTGAACTTGCCTCCTCGTTAATAAGGAGCTGCACCTGGCAGCAGCCCATGGCTTGGCCAGCACTTCAAGGCGGGCCGGAGTTCTTCCAATAACTTGGACGTAAAGAAAAGCTGCAGCAGCAGCAGGTACCAGCATCACTCCGGCCTCTTGACAGAACGGGGCCTCTTACGCGCCTCTGGTTAGCGCAGAAATATCCAAAGCACACCACTCCATTCAGAAGAAGTAGAGGCCACTCAGGGGACACGCTGGAAGACCTTTAATAAGACAGCTCGGGCATAATGCATTTCGGCCTTACGGCCTTCTTCGGATGCCGCTGATTACAAGGTACTGCTCCACCCCCACCTTTAAATATCTAGGCTCTCTCCCATTGGCGGTAGTCCGCTTGACCTCAGGTCACATGGTCGCAACTCCACTGTAGCTTACAACAAAACTACAGCTCCAAGAATGCAGTGTTATCGGGTAAGTGTTGCCTGGGGAGAGCCCGATCGTTGTAAGTTCCTGTGAACATATGTTATTAAACAAAAAGGTGCGGAGTGTCCGAATAAAAAGTCCTTGTTTGAAGATCTGTCATAGGGCTTCCTCGAGTCCCCTTTGACGTTCCAGCCTCATCATACATGTGCCCGCCGGGCCATGAGTCATAGTTACAGTGAACTTGCCTCCTCGTTAATAACGAGCTGCACCTGGCAGCAGCCCATGGCTTGGCCAGCACTTCAAGGCAGGCCGGAGTTCTTCCAATAACTTGGACGTAAAGAAAAGCTGCAGCAGCAGCAGGTACCAGCATCACTCCGGCCTCTTGACAGAACGGGGCCTCTTACGCGCCTCTGGTTAGCGCAGAAATATCCAAAACACACCACTCCATTCAGAAGAAGTAGAGGCCACTCAGGGGACACGCTGGAAGACCTTTAATAAGACAGCTCGGGCATAATGCATTTCGGCCTTACGGCCTTCTTCGGATGCCGCTGATTACAAGGTACTGCTCCACCCCCACCTTTAAATATCTAGGCTCTCTCCCATTGGCGGTAGTCCGCTTGACCTCAGGTCACATGGTCGCAACTCCACTGTAGCTTACAACAAAACTACAGCTCCCAGAATGCAGTGTTATCGGGTAAGTGTTGCCTGGGGAGAGCCCGATCGTTGTAAGTTCCTGTGAACATATGTTATTAAACAAAAAGGTGCGGAGTGTCCGAATAAAAGGTCCTTGTTTGAAGATCTGTCATAGGGCTTCCTCGAGTCCCCTTTGACGTTCCAGCCTCGTCATACATGTGCCCGCCGGGCCGTGAGTCATAGTTACAGTGAACTTGCCTCCTCGTTAAGAACGAGCTGCACCTGGCAGCAGCCCATGGCTTGGCCAGCACTTCAAGGCGGGCCGGAGTTCTTCCAATAACTTGGACGTAAAGAAAAGCTGCAGCAGGTACCAGCATCACTCCGGCCTCTTGACAGAACGGGGCCTCTTACGCGCCTCTGGTTAGCGCGGAAATATCCAAAACACACCACTCCATTCAGAAGAAGTAGAGGCCACTCAGGGGACACGCTGGAAGACCTTTAATAAGACAGCTCGGGCATAATGCATTTCGGCCTTACGGCCTTCTTCGGATGCCGCTGATTACAAGGTACTGCTCCACCCCCACCTTTAAATATCTAGGCTCTCTCCCATTGGCGGTAGTCCGCTTGACCTCAGGTCACATGGTCGCAACTCCACTGTAGCTTACAACAAAACTACAGCTCCAAGAATGCAGTGTTATCGGGTAAGTGTTGCCTGGGGAGAGCCCGATCGTTGTAAGTTCCTGTGAACATATGTTATTAAACAAAAAGGTGCGGAGTGTCCGAATAAAAAGTCCTTGTTTGAAGATCTGTCATAGGGCTTCCTCGAGTCCCCTTTGACGTTCCAACCTCATCATACATGTGCCCGCCGGGCCGTGAGTCATAGTTACAGTGAACTTGCCTCCTCGTTAATAACGAGCTGCACCTGGCAGCAGCCCATGGCTTGGCCAGCACTTCAAGGCGGGCCGGAGTTCTTCCAATAACTTGGACGTAAAGAAAAGCTGCAGCAGCAGCAGGTACCAGCATCACTCCGGCCTCTTGACAGAACGGGGCCTCTTACGCGCCTCTGGTTAGCGCAGAAATATCCAAAGCACACCACTCCATTCAGAAGAAGTAGAGGCCACTCAGGGGACACGCTGGAAGACCTTTAATAAGACAGCTCGGGCATAATGCATTTCGGTCTTACGGCCTTCTTCGGATGCCGCTGATTACAAGGTACTGCTCCACCCCCACCTTTAAATATCTAGGCTCTGTCCCATTGGCGGTAGTCCGCTTGACCTCAGGTCACATGGTCGCAACTCCACTGTAGCTTACAACAAAACTACAGCTCCAAGAATGCAGTGTTATCGGGTAAGTGTTGCCTGGGGAGAGCCCGATCGTTGTAAGTTCCTGTGAACATATGTTATTAAACAAAAAGTTGCGGAGTGTCCGAATAAAAAGTCCTTGTTTGAAGATCTGTCATAGGGCTTCCTCGAGTCCCCTTTGACGTTCCAACCTCATCATACATGTGCCCGCCGGGCCGTGAGTCATAGTTACAGTGAACTTGCCTCCTCGTTAATAACGAGCTGCACCTGGCAGCAGCCCATGGCTTGGCCAGCACTTCAAGGCGGGCCGGAGTTCTTCCAATAACTTGGACGTAAAGAAAAGCTGCAGCAGCAGCAGGTACCAGCATCACTCCGGCCTCTTGACAGAACGGGGCCTCTTACGCGCCTCTGGTTAGCGCGGAAATATCCAAAACACACCACTCCATTCAGAAGAAGTAGAGGCCACTCAGGGGACACGCTGGAAGACCTCTAATAAGACAGCTCGGGCATAATGCATTTCGGCCTTACGGCCTTCTTCGGATGCCGCTGATTACAAGGTACTGCTCCACCCCCACCTTTAAATATCTAGGCTCTCTCCCATTGGCGGTAGTCCGCTTGACCTCAGGTCACATGGTCGCAACTCCACTGTAGCTTACAACAAAACTACAGCTCCAAGAATGCAGTGTTATCGGGTAAGTGTTGCCTGGGGAGAGCCCGATCGTTGTAAGTTCCTGTGAACATATGTTATTAAACAAAAAGGTGCGGAGTGTCCGAATAAAAAGTCCTTGTTTGAAGATCTGTCATAGGGCTTCCTCGAGTCTCCTTTGACGTTCCAGCCTCGTCATACATGTGCCCGCCGGGCCGTGAGTCATAGTTACAGTGAACTTGCCTCCTCGTTAATAACGAGCTGCACCTGGCAGCAGCCCATGGCTTGGCCAGCACTTCAAGGCGGGCCGGAGTTCTTCCAATAACTTGGACGTAAAGAAAAGCTGCAGCAGCAGCAGGTACCAGCATCACTCCGGCCTCTTGACAGAACGGGGCCTCTTACGCGCCTCTGGTTAGCGCGGAAATATCCAAAACACACCACTCCATTCAGAAGAAGTAGAGGCCACTCAGGGGACACGCTGGAAGACCTTTAATAAGACAGCTCGGGCATAATGCATTTCGGCCTTACGGCCTTCTTCGGATGCCGCTGATTACAAGGTACTGCTCCACCCCCACCTTTAAATATCTAGGCTCTCTCCCATTGGCGGTAGTCCGCTTGACCTCAGGTCACATGGTCGCAACTCCACTGTAGCTTACAACAAAACTACAGCTCCCAGAATGCAGTGTTATCGGGTAAGTGTTGCCTGGGGAGAGCCCGATCGTTGTAAGTTCCTGTGAACATATGTTATTAAACAAAAAGGTGCGGAGTGTCCGAATAAAAAGTCCTTGTTTGAAGATCTGTCATAGGGCTTCCTCGAGTCTCCTTTGACGTTCCAGCCTCATCATACATGTGCCCGCCGGGCCGTGAGTCATAGTTACAGTGAACTTGCCTCCTCGTTAATAACGAGCTGAACCTGGCAGCAGCCCATGGCTTGGCCAGCACTTCAAGGCGGGCCGGAGTTTTTCCAATAACTTGGACGTAAAGAAAAGCTGCAGCAGCAGCAGGTACCAGCATCACTCCGGCCTCTTGACAGAACGGGGCCTCTTACGCGCCTCTGGTTAGCGCGGTAATATCCAAAACACACCACTCCATTCAGAAGAAGTAGAGGCCACTCAGGGGACACGCTGGAAGACCTTTAATAAGACAGCTCGGGCATAATGCATTTCGGCCTTACGGCCTTCTTCGGATGCAGCTGATTACAAGGTACTGCTCCACCCCCACCTTTAAATATCTAGGCTCTCTCCCATTGGCGGTAGTCCGCTTGACCTCAGGTCACATGGCCGCAACTCCACTGTAGCTTACAACAAAACTACAGCTCCCAGAATGCAGTGTTATCGGGTAAGTGTTGCCTGGGGAGAGCCCGATCGTTGTAAGTTCCTGTGAACATATGTTATTAAACAAAAAGGTACGGAGTGTCCGAATAAAAGGTCCTTGTTTGAAGATCGGTCATAGGGCTTCCTCGAGTCCCCTTTGACGTTCCAGCCTCGTCATACATGTGCCCGCCGGGCCGTGAGTCATAGTTACAGTGAACTTGCCTCCTCGTTAAGAACGAGCTGCACCTGGCAGCAGCCCATGGCTTGGCCAGCACTTCAAGGCGGGCCGGAGTTCTTCCAATAACTTGGACGTAAAGAAAAGCTGCAGCAGGTACCAGCATCACTCTGGCCTCTTGACAGAACGGGGCCTCTTACGCGCCTCTGGTTAGCGCGGAAATATCCAAAACACACCACTCCATTCAGAAGAAGTAGAGGCCACTCAGGGGACACGCTGGAAGGCATTTAATATGACAGCTCGGGCATAATGCATTTCAGCCTTACGGCCTTCTTCGGATGCCGCTGATTACAAGGTACTGCTCCACCCCCACCTTTAAATATCTAGGCTCTCTCCCATTGGCGGTAGTCCGCTTGACCTCAGGTCACATGGTCGCAACTCCACTGTAGCTTACAACAAAACTACAGCTCCAAGAATGCAGTGTTATCGGGTAAGTGTTGCCTGGGGAGAGCCCGATCGTTGTAAGTTCCTGTGAACATATGTTATTAAACAAAAAGGTGCGGAGTGTCCGAATAAAAAGTCCTTGTTTGAAGATCTGTCATAGGGCTTCCTCGAGTCTCCTTTGACGTTCCAGCCTCGTTATACATGTGCCCGCCGGGCCGTGAGTCATAGTTACAGTGAACTTGCCTCCTCGTTAATAACGAGCTGCACCTGGCAGCAGCCCATGGCTTGGCCAGCACTTCAAGGCGGGCCGGAGTTCTTCCAATAACTTGGACGTAAAGAAAAGCTGCAGAAGCAGCAGGTACCAGCATCACTACGGCCTCTTGACAGAACGGGGCCTCTTACGCGCCTCTGGTTAGCATGGAAATATCCAAAACACACCACTCTATTCAGAAGAAGTAGAGGCCACTCAGGGGACACGCTGGAAGACCTTTAATAAGACGGCTCGGGCATAATGCATTTCGGCCTTAAGGCCTTCTTCGGATGCCGCTGATTACAAGGTACTGCTCCACCCCCACCTTTAAATATCTAGGCTCTCTCCCATTGGCGGTAGTCCGCTTGACCTCAGGTCACATGGTCGCAACTCCACTGTAGCTTACAACAAAACTACAGCTCCCAGAATGCAGTGTTATCGGGTAAGTGTTGCCTGGGGAGAGCCCGATCATTGTAAGTTCCTGTGAACATATGTTATTAAACAAAAAGGTGCGGAGTGTCTGAATAAAAAGTCCTTGTTTGAAGATCTGTCATAGGGCTTCCTCGAGTCCCCTTTGACGTTCCAGCCTCGTCATACATGTGCCCGCCGGGCCGTGAGTCATAGTTACAGTGAACTTGCCTCCTCGTTAATAACGAGCTGCACCTGGCAGCAGCCCATGGCTTGGCCAGCACTTCAAGGCGGGCCGGAGTTCTTCCAATAACTTGGACGTAAAGAAAAGCTGCAGCAGCAGCAGGTACCAGCATCACTCCGGCCTCTTGACAGAACGGGGCCTCTTACGCGCCTCTGGTTAGCGCGGAAATATCCAAAACACACCACTCCATTCAGAAGAAGTAGAGGCCACTCAGGGGACACGCTGGAAGACCTTTAATAAGACAGCTCGGGCATAATGCATTTCGGCCTTACGGCCTTCTTCGGATGCCGCTGATTACAAGGTACTGCTCCACCCCCACCTTTAAATATCTAGGCTCTCTCCCATTGGCGGTAGTCCGCTTGACCTCAGGTCACATGGTCGCAACTCCACTGTAGCTTACAACAAAACTACAGCTCCAAGAATGCAGTGTTATCGGGTAAGTGTTGCCTGGGGAGAGCCCGATCGTTGTAAGTTCCTGTGAACATATGTTATTAAACAAAAAGGTGCGGAGTGTCCGAATAAAAAGTCCTTGTTTGAAGATCTGTCATAGGGCTTCCTCGAGTCCCCTTTGACGTTCCAGCCTCGTCATACATGTGCCCGCCGGGTCGTGAGTCATAGTTACAGTGAACTTGCCTCCTCGTTAATAACGAGCTGCACCTGGCAGCAGCCCATGGCTCGGCCAGCACTTCAAGGCGGGCCGGAGTTCTTCCAATAACTTGGACGTAAAGAAAAGCTGCAGCAGCAGCAGGTACCAGCATCACTCCGGCCTCTTGACAGAACGGGGCCTCTTACGCGCCTCTGGTTAGCGCGGAAATATCCAAAACACACCACTCCATTCAGAAGAAGTAGAGGCCACTCAGGGGACACGCTGGAAGACCTCTAATAAGACAGCTCGGGCATAATGCATTTCGGCCTTACGGCCTTCTTCGGATGCCGCTGATTACAAGGTACTGCTCCACCCCCACCTTTAAATATCTAGGCTCTCTCCCATTGGCGGTAGTCCGCTTGACCTCAGGTCACATGGTCGCAACTCCACTGTAGCTTACAACAAAACTACAGCTCCAAGAATGCAGTGTTATCGGGTAAGTGTTGCCTGGGGAGAGCCCGATCGTTGTAAGTTCCTGTGAACATATGTTATTAAACAAAAAGGTGCGGAGTGTCCGAATAAAAAGTCCTTGTTTGAAGATCTGTCATAGGGCTTCCTCGAGTCTCCTTTGACGTTCCAGCCTCGTCATACATGTGCCCGCCGGGCCGTGAGTCATAGTTACAGTGAACTTGCCTCCTCGTTAATAACGAGCTGCACCTGGCAGCAGCCCATGGCTTGGCCAGCACTTCAAGGCGGGCCGGAGTTCTTCCAATAACTTGGACGTAAAGAAAAGCTGCAGCAGCAGCAGGTACCAGCATCACTCCGGCCTCTTGACAGAACGGGGCCTCTTACGCGCCTCTGGTTAGCGCGGAAATATCCAAAACACACCACTCCATTCAGAAGAAGTAGAGGCCACTCAGGGGACACGCTGGAAGACCTTTAATAAGACAGCTCGGGCATAATGCATTTCGGCCTTACGGCCTTCTTCGGATGCCGCTGATTACAAGGTACTGCTCCACCCCCACCTTTAAATATCTAGGCTCTCTCCCATTGGCGGTAGTCCGCTTGACCTCAGGTCACATGGTCGCAACTCCACTGTAGCTTACAACAAAACTACAGCTCCCAGAATGCAGTGTTATCGGGTAAGTGTTGCCTGGGGAGAGCCCGATCATTGTAAGTTCCTGTGAACATATGTTATTAAACAAAAAGGTGCGGAGTGTCTGAATAAAAAGTCCTTGTTTGAAGATCTGTCATAGGGCTTCCTCGAGTCCCCTTTGACGTTCCAGCCTCGTCATACATGTGCCCGCCGGGCCGTGAGTCATAGTTACAGTGAACTTGCCTCCTCGTTAATAACGAGCTGCACCTGGCAGCAGCCCATGGCTTGGCCAGCACTTCAAGGCGGGCCGGAGTTCTTCCAATAACTTGGACGTAAAGAAAAGCTGCAGCAGCAGCAGGTACCAGCATCACTCCGGCCTCTTGACAGAACGGGGCCTCTTACGCGCCTCTGGTTAGCGCGGAAATATCCAAAACACACCACTCCATTCAGAAGAAGTAGAGGCCACTCAGGGGACACGCTGGAAGACCTTTAATAAGACAGCTCGGGCATAATGCATTTCGGCCTTACGGCCTTCTTCGGATGCCGCTGATTACAAGGTACTGCTCCACCCCCACCTTTAAATATCTAGGCTCTCTCCCATTGGCGGTAGTCCGCTTGACCTCAGGTCACATGGTCGCAACTCCACTGTAGCTTACAACAAAACTACAGCTCCAAGAATGCAGTGTTATCGGGTAAGTGTTGCCTGGGGAGAGCCCGATCGTTGTAAGTTCCTGTGAACATATGTTATTAAACAAAAAGGTGCGGAGTGTCCGAATAAAAAGTCCTTGTTTGAAGATCTGTCATAGGGCTTCCTCGAGTCCCCTTTGACGTTCCAGCCTCATCATACATGTGCCCGCCGGGCCGTGAGTCATAGTTACAGTGAACTTGCCTCCTCGTTAATAACGAGCTGCACCTGGCAGCAGCCCATGGCTTGGCCAGCACTTCAAGGCGGGCCGGAGTTCTTCCAATAACTTGGACGTAAAGAAAAGCTGCAGCAGCAGCAGGTACCAGCATCACTCCGGCCTCTTGACAGAACGGGGCCTCTTACGCGCCTCTGGTTAGCGCAGAAATATCCAAAACACACCACTCCATTCAGAAGAAGTAGAGGCCACTCAGGGGACACGCTGGAAGACCTTTAATAAGACAGCTCGGGCATAATGCATTTCGGCCTTACGGCCTTCTTCGGATGCCGCTGATTACAAGGTACTGCTCCACCCCCACCTTTAAATATCTAGGCTCTCTCCCATTGGCGGTAGTCCGCTTGACCTCAGGTCACATGGTCGCAACTCCACTGTAGCTTACAACAAAACTACAGCTCCAAGAATGCAGTGTTATCGGGTAAGTGTTGCCTGGGGAGAGCCCGATCGTTGTAAGTTCCTGTGAACATATGTTATTAAACAAAAAGGTGCGGAGTGTCCGAATAAAAAGTCCTTGTTTGAAGATCTGTCATAGGGCTTCCTCGAGTCCCCTTTGACGTTCCAGCCTCATCATACATGTGCCCGCCGGGCCATGAGTCATAGTTACAGTGAACTTGCCTCCTCGTTAATAACGAGCTGCACCTGGCAGCAGCCCATGGCTTGGCCAGCACTTCAAGGCAGGCCGGAGTTCTTCCAATAACTTGGACGTAAAGAAAAGCTGCAGCAGCAGCAGGTACCAGCATCACTCCGGCCTCTTGACAGAACGGGGCCTCTTACGCGCCTCTGGTTAGCGCAGAAATATCCAAAACACACCACTCCATTCAGAAGAAGTAGAGGCCACTCAGGGGACACGCTGGAAGACCTTTAATAAGACAGCTCGGGCATAATGCATTTCGGCCTTACGGCCTTCTTCGGATGCCGCTGATTACAAGGTACTGCTCCACCCCCACCTTTAAATATCTAGGCTCTCTCCCATTGGCGGTAGTCCGCTTGACCTCAGGTCACATGGCCGCAACTCCACTGTAGCTTACAACAAAACTACAGCTCCCAGAATGCAGTGTTATCGGGTAAGTGTTGCCTGGGGAGAGCCCGATCGTTGTAAGTTCCTGTGAACATATGTTATTAAACAAAAAGGTGCGGAGTGTCCGAATAAAAGGTCCTTGTTTGAAGATCTGTCATAGGGCTTCCTCGAGTCCCCTTTGACGTTCCAGCCTCGTCATACATGTGCCCGCCGGGCCGTGAGTCATAGTTACAGTGAACTTGCCTCCTCGTTAATAACGAGCTGCACCTGGCAGCAGCCCATGGCTTGGCCAGCACTTCAAGGCGGGCCGGAGTTCTTCCAATAACTTGGACGTAAAGAAAAGCTGCAGCAGGTACCAGCATCACTCCGGCCTCTTGACAGAACGGGGTCTCTTACGCGCCTCTGGTTAGCGCGGAAATATCCAAAACACACCACTCCATTCAGAAGAAGTAGAGGCCACTCAGGGGACACGCTGGAAGACCTTTAATAAGACAGCTCGGGCATAATGCATTTCGGCCTTACGGCCTTCTTCGGATGCCGCTGATTACAAGGTACTGCTCCACCCCCACCTTTAAATATCTAGGCTCTCTCCCATTGGCGGTAGTCCGCTTGACCTCAGGTCACATGGTCGCAACTCCACTGTAGCTTACAACAAAACTACAGCTCCAAGAATGCAGTGTTATCGGGTAAGTGTTGCCTGGGGAGAGCCCGATCGTTGTAAGTTCCTGTGAACATATGTTATTAAACAAAAAGGTGCGGAGTGTCCGAATAAAAAGTCCTTGTTTGAAGAACTGTCATAGGGCTTCCTAGACTCTCCTTTGACGTTCCAGCCTCGTTATACATGTGCCCGCCGGGCCGTGAGTCATAGTTACAGTGAACTTGCCTCCTCGTTAATAACGAGCTGCACCTGGCAGCAGCCCATGGCTTGGCCAGCACTTCAAGGCGGGCCGGAGTTCTTCCAATAACTTGGACGTAAAGAAAAGCTGCAGCAGCAGCAGGTACCAGCATCACTCCGGCCTCTTGACAGAACGGGGCCTCTTACGCGCCTCTGGTTAGCGCGGAAATATCCAAAACACACCACTCCATTCAGAAGAAGTAGAGGCCACTCAGGGGACACGCTGGAAGACCTTTAATAAGACAGCTCGGGCATAATGCATTTCGGCCTTACGGCCTTCTTCGGATGCCGCTGATTACAAGGCACTGCTCCACCCCCACCTTTAAATATCTAGGCTCTCTCCCATTGGCGGTAGTCCGCTTGACCTCAGGTCACATGGTCGCAACTCCACTGTAGCTTACAACAAAACTACAGCTCCCAGAATGCAGTGTTATCGGGTAAGTGTTGCCTGGGGAGAGCCCGATCATTGTAAGTTCCTGTGAACATACATTATTAAACAAAAAGGTGCGGAGTGTCCGAATAAAAAGTCCTTGTTTGAAGATCTGTCATAGGGCTTCCTCGAATCCCCTTTGACGTTCCAGGCCTCATCATACATGTGCCCGCCGGGCCATGAGTCATAGTTACAGTGAACTTGCCTCCTCGTTAATAACGAGCTGCACCTGGCAGCAGCCCATGGCTTGGCCAGCACTTCAAGGCAGGCCGGAGTTCTTCCAATAACTTAGACGTAAAGAAAAGCTGCAGCAGCAGCAGGTACCAGCATCACTCCGGCCTCTTGACAGAACGGGGCCTCTTACGCGCCTCTGGTTAGCGCAGAAATATCCAAAACACACCACTCCATTCAGAAGAAGTAGAGGCCACTCAGGGGACACGCTGGAAGACCTTTAATAAGACAGCTCGGGCATAATGCATTTCGGCCTTACGGCCTTCTTCGGATGCCGCTGATTACAAGGTACTGCTCCACCCCCACCTTTAAATATCTAGGCTCTCTCCCATTGGCGGTAGTCCGCTTGACCTCAGGTCACATGGCCGCAACTCCACTGTAGCTTACAACAAAACTACAGCTCCCAGAATGCAGTGTTATCGGGTAAGTGTTGCCTGGGGAGAGCCCGATCGTTGTAAGTTCCTGTGAACATATGTTATTAAACAAAAAGGTGCGGAGTGTCTGAATAAAAAGTCCTTGTTTGAAGATCTGTCATAGGGCTTCCTCGAGTCCCCTTTGACGTTCCAGCCTCGTCATACATGTGCCCGCACGGGTCGTGAGTCATAGTTACAGTGAACTTGCCTCCTCGTTAATAACGAGCTGCACCTGGCAGCAGCCCATGGCTCGGCCAGCACTTCAAGGCGGGCCGGAGTTCTTCCAATAACTTGGACGTAAAGAAAAGCTGCAGCAGCAGCAGGTACCAGCATCACTCCGGCCTCTTGACAGAACGGGGCCTCTTACGCGCCTCTGGTTAGCGCGGAAATATCCAAAACACACCACTCCATTCAGAAGAAGTAGAGGCCACTCAGGGGACACGCTGGAAGACCTCTAATAAGACAGCTCGGGCATAATGCATTTCGGCCTTACGGCCTTCTTCGGATGCCGCTGATTACAAGGTACTGCTCCACCCCCACCTTTAAATATCTAGGCTCTCTCCCATTGGCGGTAGTCCGCTTGACCTCAGGTCACATGGTCGCAACTCCACTGTAGCTTACAACAAACTTCAACAAACTACAGCTCCAAGAATGCAGTGTTATCGGGTAAGTGTTGCCTGGGGAGAGCCCGATCGTTGTAAGTTCCTGTGAACATATGTTATTAAACAAAAAGGTGCGGAGTGTCTGAATAAAAAGTCCTTGTTTGAAGATCTGTCATAGGGCTTCCTCGAGTCCCCTTTGACGTTCCAGCCTCATCATACATGTGCCCGCCGGGCCGTGAGTCATAGTTACAGTGAACTTGCCTCCTCGTTAATAACGAGCTGCACCTGGCAGCAGCCCATGGCTTGGCCAGCACTTCAAGGCGGGCCGGAGTTCTTCCAATAACTTGGACGTAAAGAAAAGCTGCAGCAGCAGCAGGTACCAGCATCACTCCGGCCTCTTGACAGAACGGGGCCTCTTACTCGCCTCTGGTTAGCGCAGAAATATCCAAAACACACCACTCCATTCAGAAGAAGTAGAGGCCACTCAGGGGACACGCTGGAAGACCTTTAATAAGACAGCTCGGGCATAATGCATTTCGGCCTTACGGCCTTCTTCGGATGCCGCTGATTACAAGGTACTGCTCCACCCCCACCTTTAAATATCTAGGCTCACTCCCATTGGCGGTAGTCCGCTTGACCTCAGGTCACATGGTCACAACTCCACTGTAGCTTACAACAAAACTACAGCTCCAAGAATGCAGTGTTATCGGGTAAGTGTTGCCTGGGGAGAGCCCGATCGTTGTAAGTTCCTGTGAACATATGTTATTAAACAAAAAGGTGCGGAGTGTCCGAATAAAAAGTCCTTGTTTGAAGATCTGTCATAGGGCTTCCTCGAGTCCCCTTTGACGTTCCAGCCTCATCATACATGTGCCCGCCGGGCCATGAGTCATAGTTACAGTGAACTTGCCTCCTCGTTAATAACGAGCTGCACCTGGCAGCAGCCCATGGCTTGGCCAGCACTTCAAGGCAGGCCGGAGTTCTTCCAATAACTTGGACGTAAAGAAAAGCTGCAGCAGCAGCAGGTACCAGCATCACTCCGGCCTCTTGACAGAACGGGGCCTCTTACGCGCCTCTGGTTAGCGCAGAAATATCCAAAACACACCACTCCATTCAGAAGAAGTAGAGGCCACTCAGGGGACACGCTGGAAGACCTTTAATAAGACAGCTCGGGCATAATGCATTTCGGCCTTACGGCCTTCTTCGGATGCCGCTGATTACAAGGTACTGCTCCACCCCCACCTTTAAATATCTAGGCTCTCTCCCATTGGCGGTAGTCCGCTTGACCTCAGGTCACATGGCCGCAACTCCACTGTAGCTTACAACAAAACTACAGCTCCAAGAATGCAGTGTTATCGGGTAAGTGTTGCCTGGGGAGAGCCCGATCGTTGTAAGTTCCTGTGAACATATGTTATTAAACAAAAAGGTGCGGAGTGTCCGAATAAAAAGTCCTTGTTTGAAGATCTGTCATAGGGCTTCCTCGAGTCCCCTTTGACGTTCCAGCCTCGTCATACATGTGCCCGCCGGGCCGTGAGTCATAGTTACAGTGAACTTGCCTCCTCGTTAATAACGAGCTGCACCTGGCAGCAGCCCATGGCTTGGCCAGCACTTCAAGGCGGGCCGGAGTTCTTCCAATAACTTGGACGTAAAGAAAAGCTGCAGCAGCAGCAGGTACCAGCATCACTCTGGCCTCTTGACAGAACGGGGCCTCTTACGCGCCTCTGGTTAGCGCGGAAATATCCAAAACACACCACTCCATTCAGAAGAAGTAGAGGCCACTCAGGGGACACGCTGGAAGACCTTTAATAAGACAGCTCGGGCATAATGCATTTCGGCCTTACGGCCTTCTTCGGATGCCGCTGATTACAAGGTACTGCTCCACCCCCACCTTTAAATATCTAGGCTCTCTCCCATTGGCGGTAGTCCGCTTGACCTCAGGTCACATGGTCGCAACTCCACTGTAGCTTACAACAAAACTACAGCTCCCAGAATGCAGTGTTATCGGGTAAGTGTTGCCTGGGGAGAGCCCGATCGTTGTAAGTTCCTGTGAACATATGTTATTAAACAAAAAGGTGCGGAGTGTCTGAATAAAAAGTCCTTGTTTGAAGATCTGTCATAGGGCTTCCTCGAGTCCCCTTTGACGTTCCAGCCTCGTCATACATGTGCCCGCCGGGTCGTGAGTCATAGTTACAGTGAACTTGCCTCCTCGTTAATAACGAGCTGCACCTGGCAGCAGCCCATGGCTCGGCCAGCACTTCAAGGCGGGCCGGAGTTCTTCCAATAACTTGGACGTAAAGAAAAGCTGCAGCAGCAGCAGGTACCAGCATCACTCCGGCCTCTTGACAGAACGGGGCCTCTTACGCGCCTCTGGTTAGCGCGGAAATATCCAAAACACACCACTCCATTCAGAAGAAGTAGAGGCCACTCAGGGGACACGCTGGAAGACCTCTAATAAGACAGCTCGGGCATAATGCATTTCGGCCTTACGGCCTTCTTCGGATGCCGCTGATTACAAGGTACTGCTCCACCCCCACCTTTAAATATCTAGGCTCTCTCCCATTGGCGGTAGTCCGCTTGACCTCAGGTCACATGGTCGCAACTCCACTGTAGCTTACAACAAAACTACAGCTCCAAGAATGCAGTGTTATCGGGTAAGTGTTGCCTGGGGAGAGCCCGATCGTTGTAAGTTCCTGTGAACATATGTTATTAAACAAAAAGGTGCGGAGTGTCCGAATAAAAAGTCCTTGTTTGAAGATCTGTCATAGGGCTTCCTCGAGTCCCCTTTGACGTTCCAGCCTCGTCATACATGTGCCCGCCGGGCCGTGAGTCATAGTTACAGTGAACTTGCCTCCTCGTTAATAACGAGCTGCACCTGGCAGCAGCCCATGGCTTGGCCAGCACTTCAAGGCGGGCCGGAGTTCTTCCAATAACTTGGACGTAAAGAAAAGCTGCAGCAGCAGCAGGTACCAGCATCACTCCGGCCTCTTGACAGAACGGGGCCTCTTACGCGCCTCTGGTTAGCGCGGAAATATCCAAAACACACCACTCCATTCAGAAGAAGTAGAGGCCACTCAGGGGACACGCTGGAAGACCTCTAATAAGACAGCTCGGGCATAATGCATTTCGGCCTTACGGCCTTCTTCGGATGCCGCTGATTACAAGGTACTGCTCCACCCCCACCTTTAAATATCTAGGCTCTCTCCCATTGGCGGTAGTCCGCTTGACCTCAGGTCACATGGTCGCAACTCCACTGTAGCTTACAACAAAACTACAGCTCCAAGAATGCAGTGTTATCGGGTAAGTGTTGCCTGGGGAGAGCCCGATCGTTGTAAGTTCCTGTGAGCATGTTTTATTAAACAAAAAGGTGCGGAGTGTCTGAATAAAAAGTCCTTGTTTGAAGATCTGTCATAGGGCTTCCTCGAGTCCCCTTTGACGTTCCAGCCTCATCATACATGTGCCCGCCGGGCCGTGAGTCATAGTTACAGTGAACTTGCCTCCTCGTTAATAACGAGCTGCACCTGGCAGCAGCCCATGGCTTGGCCAGCACTTCAAGGCGGGCCGGAGTTCTTCCAATAACTTGGACGTAAAGAAAAGGTGCAGCAGCAGCAGGTACCAGCATCACTCCGGCCTCTTGACAGAACGGGGCCTCTTACGCGCCTCTGGTTAGCGCAGTAATATCCAAAACACACCACTCCATTCAGAAGAAGTAGAGGCCACTCAGGGGACACGCTGGAAGACCTTTAATAAGACAGCTCGGGCATAATGCATTTCGGCCTTACGGCCTTCTTCGGATGCCGCTGATTACAAGGTACTGCTCCACCCCCACCTTTAAATATCTAGGCTCTCTCCCATTGGCGGTAGTCCGCTTGACCTCAGGTCACATGGTCGCAACTCCACTGTAGCTTACAACAAAACTACAGCTCCAAGAATGCAGTGTTATCGGGTAAGTGTTGCCTGGGGAGAGCCCGATCGTTGTAAGTTCCTGTGAACATATGTTATTAAACAAAAAGGTGCGGAGTGTCCGAATAAAAAGTCCTTGTTTGAAGATCTGTCATAGGGCTTCCTCGAGTCCCCTTTGACGTTCCAGCCTCATCATACATGTGCCCGCCGGGCCATGAGTCATAGTTACAGTGAACTTGCCTCCTCGTTAATAACGAGCTGCACCTGGCAGCAGCCCATGGCTTGGCCAGCACTTCAAGGCAGGCCGGAGTTCTTCCAATAACTTGGACGTA
Organism: Calotriton arnoldi; assembly: GCA_963921515.1. Classification (NCBI taxonomy): domain Eukaryota; kingdom Metazoa; phylum Chordata; class Amphibia; order Caudata; family Salamandridae; genus Calotriton; species Calotriton arnoldi. The sequence continues at coordinate 260,949 of CAWUFW010011373.1, forward strand.
AAGAAAAGCTGCAGCAGCAGCAGGTACCAGCATCACTCCGGCCTCTTGACAGAACGGGGCCTCTTACGCGCCTCTGGTTAGCGCAGAAATATCCAAAACACACCACTCCATTCAGAAGAAGTAGAGGCCACTCAGGGGACACGCTGGAAGACCTTTAATAAGACAGCTCGGGCATAATGCATTTCGGCCTTACGGCCTTCTTCGGATGCCGCTGATTACAAGGTACTGCTCCACCCCCACCTTTAAATATCTAGGCTCTCTCCCATTGGCGGTAGTCCGCTTGACCTCAGGTCACATGGCCGCAACTCCACTGTAGCTTACAACAAAACTACAGCTCCCAGAATGCAGTGTTATCGGGTAAGTGTTGCCTGGGGAGAGCCCGATCGTTGTAAGTTCCTGTGAACATATGTTATTAAACAAAAAGGTGCGGAGTGTCCGAATAAAAGGTCCTTGTTTGAAGATCTGTCATAGGGCTTCCTCGAGTCCCCTTTGACGTTCCAGCCTCGTCATACATGTGCCCGCCGGGCCGTGAGTCATAGTTACAGTGAACTTGCCTCCTCGTTAAGAACGAGCTGCACCTGGCAGCAGCCCATGGCTTGGCCAGCACTTCAAGGCGGGCCGGAGTTCTTCCAATAACTTGGACGTAAAGAAAAGCTGCAGCAGGTACCAGCATCACTCCGGCCTCTTGACAGAACGGGGCCTCTTACGTGCCTCTGGTTAGCGCGGAAATATCCAAAACACACCACTCCATTCAGAAGAAGTAGAGGCCACTCAGGGGACACGCTGGAAGACCTTTAATAAGACAGCTCGGGCATAATGCATTTCGGCCTTACGGCCTTCTTCGGATGCCGCTGATTACAAGGTACTGCTCCACCCCCACCTTTAAATATCTAGGCTCTCTCCCATTGGCGGTAGTCCGCTTGACCTCAGGTCACATGGTCGCAACTCCACTGTAGCTTACAACAAAACTACAGCTCCAAGAATGCAGTGTTATCGGGTAAGTGTTGCCTGGGGAGAGCCCGATCGTTGTAAGTTCCTGTGAACATATGTTATTAAACAAAAAGGTGCGGAGTGTCTGAATAAAAAGTCCTTGTTTGAAGATCTGTCATAGGGCTTCCTCGAGTCCCCTTTGACGTTCCAGCCTCATCATACATGTGCCCGCCGGGCCATGAGTCATAGTTACAGTGAACTTGCCTCATCGTTAATAACGAGCTGCACCTGGCAGCAGCCCATGGCTTGGCCAGCACTTCAAGGCGGGCCGGAGTTCTTCCAATAACTTGGACGTAAAGAAAAGCTGCAGCAGGTACCAGCATCACTCCGGCCTCTTGACAGAACGGGGTCTCTTACGCGCCTCTGGTTAGCGCGGTAATATCCAAAACACACCACTTCATTCAGAAGAAGTAGAGGCCACTCGGGGGACACGCTGGAAGACCTTTAATAAGACAGCTCGGGCATAATGCATTTCGGCCTTACGGCCTTCTTCGGATGCCGCTGATTACAAGGTACTGCTCCACCCCCACCTTTAAATATCTAGGCTCTCTCCCATTGGCGGTAGTCCGCTTGACCTCAGGTCACATGGTCGCAACTCCACTGTAGCTTACAACAAAACTACAGCTCCAAGAATGCAGTGTTATCGGGTAAGTGTTGCCTGGGGAGAGCCCGATCGTTGTAAGTTCCTGTGAACATATGTTATTAAACAAAAAGGTGCGGAGTGTCCGAATAAAAAGTCCTTGTTTGAAGATCTGTCATAGGGCTTCCTCGAGTCCCCTTTGACGTTCCAGCCTCATCATACATGTGCCCGCCGGGCCGTGAGTCATAGTTACAGTGAACTTGCCTCCTCGTTAATAACGAGCTGCACCTGGCAGCAGCCCATGGCTTGGCCAGCACTTCAAGGCAGGCCGGAGTTCTTCCAATAACTTGGACGTAAAGAAAAGCTGCAGCGAGGTACCAGCATCACTCCGGCCTCTTGACAGAACGGGGCCTCTTACGCGCCTCTGGTTAGCGCGGAAATATCCAAAACACACCACTCCATTCAGAAGAAGTAGAGGCCACTCAGGGGACACGCTGGAAGACCTTTAATAAGACAGCTCGGGCATAATGCATTTCGGCCTTACGGCCTTCTTCGGATGCCGCTGATTACAAGGTACTGCTCCACCCCCACCTTTAAATATCTAGGCTCTCTCCCATTGGCGGTAGTCCGCTTGACCTCAGGTCACATGGTCGCAACTCCACTGTAGCTTACAACAAACACAACAAAACTACAGCTCCAAGAATGCAGTGTTATCGGGTAAGTGTTGCCTGGGGAGAGCCCGATCGTTGTAAGTTCCTGTGAACATATGTTATTAAACAAAAAGGTGCGGAGTGTCCGAATAAAAAGTCCTTGTTTGAAGATCTGTCATAGGGCTTCCTCGAGTCCCCTTTGACGTTCCAGCCTCATCATACATGTGCCCGCCGGGCCGTGAGTCATAGTTACAGTGAACTTGCCTCCTCGTTAATAACGAGCTGCACCTGGCAGCAGCCCATGGCTTGGCCAGCACTTCAAGGCGGGCCGGAGTTCTTCCAATAACTTGGACGTAAAGAAAAGCTGCAGCAGGTACCAGCATCACTCCGGCCTCTTGACAGAACGGGGCCTCTTACGCGCCTCTGGTTAGCGCAGAAATATCCAAAACACACCACTCCATTCAGAAGAAGTAGAGGCCACTCAGGGGACACGCTGGAAGACCTTTAATAAGACAGCTCGGGCATAATGCATTTCGGCCTTACGGCCTTCTTCGGATGCCGCTGATTACAAGGTACTGCTCCACCCCCACCTTTAAATATCTAGGCTCTCTCCCATTGGCGGTAGTCCGCTTGACCTCAGGTCACATGGTAACAACTCCACTGTAGCTTACAACAAAACTACAGCTCCAAGAATGCAGTGTTATCGGGTAAGTGTTGCCTGGGGAGAGCCCGATCGTTGTAAGTTCCTGTGAACATATGTTATTAAACAAAAAGGTGCGGAGTGTCCGAATAAAAAGTCCTTGTTTGAAGATCTGTCATAGGGCTTCCTCGAGTCCCCTTTGACGTTCCAGCCTCATCATACATGTGCCCGCCGGGCCATGAGTCATAGTTACAGTGAACTTGCCTCCTCGTTAATAACGAGCTGCACCTGGCAGCAGCCCATGGCTTGGCCAGCACTTCAAGGCGGGCCGGAGTTCTTCCAATAACTTGGACGTAAAGAAAAGCTGCAGCAGCAGCAGGTACCAGCATCACTCCGGCCTCTTGACAGAACGGGGCCTCTTACGCGCCTCTGGTTAGCGCAGAAATATCCAAAACACACCACTCCATTCAGAAGAAGTAGAGGCCACTCAGGGGACACGCTGGAAGACCTTTAATAAGACAGCTCGGGCATAATGCATTTCGGCCTTACGGCCTTCTTCGGATGCCGCTGATTACAAGGTACTGCTCCACCCCCACCTTTAAATATCTAGGCTCTCTCCCATTGGCGGTAGTCCGCTTGACCTCAGGTCACATGGTCGCAACTCCACTGTAGCTTACAACAAAACTACAGCTCCCAGAATGCAGTGTTATCGGGTAAGTGTTGCCTGGGGAGAGCCCGATCGTTGTAAGTTCCTGTGAACATATGTTATTAAACAAAAAGGTGCGGAGTGTCCGAATAAAAAGTCCTTGTTTGAAGATCTGTCATAGGGCTTCCTCGAGTCCCCTTTGACGTTCCAGCCTCATCATACATGTGCCCGCCGGGCCGTGAGTCATAGTTACAGTGAACTTGCCTCCTCGTTAAGAACGAGCTGCACCTGGCAGCAGCCCATGGCTTGGCCAGCACTTCAAGGCGGGCCGGAGTTCTTCCAATAACTTGGACGTAAAGAAAAGCTGCAGCAGGTACCAGCATCACTCCGGCCTCTTGACAGAACGGGGCCTCTTACGTGCCTCTGGTTAGCGCGGAAATATCCAAAACACACCACTCCATTCAGAAGAAGTAGAGGCCACTCAGGGGACACGCTGGAAGACCTTTAATAAGACAGCTCGGGCATAATGCATTTCGGCCTTACGGCCTTCTTCGGATGCCGCTGATTACAAGGTACTGCTCCACCCCCACCTTTAAATATCTAGGCTCTCTCCCATTGGCGGTAGTCCGCTTGACCTCAGGTCACATGGTCGCAACTCCACTGTAGCTTACAACAAAACTACAGCTCCAAGAATGCAGTGTTATCGGGTAAGTGTTGCCTGGGGAGAGCCCGATCGTTGTAAGTTCCTGTGAACATATGTTATTAAACAAAAAGGTGCGGAGTGTCTGAATAAAAAGTCCTTGTTTGAAGATCTGTCATAGGGCTTCCTCGAGTCCCCTTTGACGTTCCAGCCTCGTCATACATGAGCCCAACGGGCCGTGAGTCATAGTTACAGTGAACTTGCCTCCTCGTTAATAACGAGCTGCACCTGGCAGCAGCCCATGGCTTGGCCAGCACTTCAAGGCGGGCCGGAGTTCTTCCAATAACTTGGACGTAAAGAAAAGGTGCAGCAGCAGCAGGTACCAGCATCACTCCGGCCTCTTGACAGAACGGGGTCTCTTACGCGCCTCTGGTTAGCGCGGTAATATCCAAAACACACCACTCCATTCAGAAGAAGTAGAGGCCACTCAGGGGACACGCTGGAAGACCTTTAATAAGACAGCTCGGGCATAATGCATTTCGGCCTTACGGCCTTCTTCGGATGCAGCTGATTACAAGGTACTGCTCCACCCCCACCTTTAAATATCTAGGCTCTCTCCCATTGGCGGTAGTCCGCTTGACCTCAGGTCACATGGTCGCAACTCCACTGTAGCTTACAACAAAACTACAGCTCCAAGAATGCAGTGTTATCGGGTAAGTGTTGCCTGGGGAGAGCCCGATCGTTGTAAGTTCCTGTGAACATATGTTATTAAACAAAAAGGTGCGGAGTGTCCGAATAAAAAGTCCTTGTTTGAAGATCTGTCATAGGGCTTCCTCGAGTCCCCTTTGACGTTCCAGCCTCATCATACATGTGCCCGCCGGGCCATGAGTCATAGTTACAGTGAACTTGCCTCCTCGTTAATAACGAGCTGCACCTGGCAGCAGCCCATGGCTTGGCCAGCACTTCAAGGCAGGCCGGAGTTCTTCCAATAACTTGGACGTAAAGAAAAGCTGCAGCAGCAGCAGGTACCAGCATCACTCCGGCCTCTTGACAGAACGGGGCCTCTTACGCGCCTCTGGTTAGCGCAGAAATATCCAAAACACACCACTCCATTCAGAAGAAGTAGAGGCCACTCAGGGGACACGCTGGAAGACCTTTAATAAGACAGCTCGGGCATAATGCATTTCGGCCTTACGGCCTTCTTCGGATGCCGCTGATTACAAGGTACTGCTCCACCCCCACCTTTAAATATCTAGGCTCTCTCCCATTGGCAGTAGTCCGCTTGACCAGAGGTCACATGGTAACAACTCCACTGTAGCTTACAACAAAACTACAGCTCCAAGAATGCAGTGTTATCGGGTAAGTGTTGCCTGGGGAGAGCCCGATCGTTGTAAGTTCCTGTGAACATATGTTATTAAACAAAAAGGTGCGGAGTGTCCGAATAAAAAGTCCTTGTTTGAAGATCTGTCATAGGGCTTCCTCGAGTCCCCTTTGACGTTCCAGCCTCATCATACATGTGCCCGCCGGGCAATGAGTCATAGTTACAGTGAACTTGCCTCCTCGTTAATAATGAGCTGCACCTGGCAGCAGCCCATGGCTTGGCCAGCACTTCAAGGCAGGCCGGAGTTCTTCCAATAACTTGGACGTAAAGAAAAGCTGCAGCAGCAGCAGGTACCAGCATCACTCCGGCCTCTTGACAGAACGGGGCCTCTTACGCGCCTCTGGTTAGCGCAGAAATATCCAAAACACACCACTCCATTCAGAAGAAGTAGAGGCCACTCAGGGGACACGCTGGAAGACCTTTAATAAGACAGCTCGGGCATAATGCATTTAGGCCTTACGGCCTTCTTCGGATGCCGCTGATTACAAGGTACTGCTCCACCCCCACCTTTAAATATCTAGGCTCTCTCCCATTGGCGGTAGTCCGCTTGACCTCAGGTCACATCGCCGCAACTCCACTGTAGCTTACAACAAAACTACAGCTCCCAGAATGCAGTGTTATCGGGTAAGTGTTGCCTGGGGAGAGCCCGATCTTTGTAAGTTCCTGTGAACATATGTTATTAAACAAAAAGGTGCGGAGTGTCCGAATAAAAGGTCCTTGTTTGAAGATCTGTCATAGGGCTTCCTCGAGTCCCCTTTGACGTTCCAGCCTCGTCATACATGTGCCCGCCGGGCCGTGAGTCATAGTTACAGTGAACTTGCCTCCTCGTTAAGAACGAGCTGCACCTGGCAGCAGCCCATGGCTTGGCCAGCACTTCAAGGCGGGCCGGAGTTCTTCCAATAACTTGGACGTAAACAAAAGCTGCAGCAGGTACCAGCATCACTCTGGCCTCTTGACAGAACGGGGCCTCTTACGCGCCTCTGGTTAGCGCGGAAATATCCAAAACACACCACTCCATTCAGAAGAAGTAGAGGCCACTCAGGGGACACGCTGGAAGGCCTTTAATATGACAGCTCTGGCATAATGCATTTCAGCCTTACGGCCTTCTTCGGATGCCGCTGATTACAAGGTACTGCTCCACCCCCACCTTTAAATATCTAGGCTCTCTCCCATTGGCGGTAGTCCGCTTGACCTCAGGTCACATGGCCGCAACTCCACTGTAGCTTACAACAAAACTACAGCTCCAAGAATGCAGTGTTATCGGGTAAGTGTTGCCTGGGGAGAGCCCGATCGTTGTAAGTTCCTGTGAACATATGTTATTAAACAAAAAGGTGCGGAGTGTCCGAATAAAAAGTCCTTGTTTGAAGATCTGTCATAGGGCTTCCTCGACTCACCTTTGACGTTCCAGCCTCGTTATACATGTGCACGCCGGGCCGTGAGTCATAGTTACAGTGAACTTGCCTCCTCGTTAATAACGAGCTGCACCTGGCAGCAGCCCATGGCTTGGCCAGCACTTCAAGGCGGGCCGGAGTTCTTCCAATAACTTGGACGTAAAGAAAAGCTTCAGCAGCAGCAGGTACCAGCATCACTCCGGCCTCTTGACAGAACGGGGCCTCTTACGCGCCTCTGGTTAGTGCGGAAATATCCAAAACACACCACTCTATTCAGAAGAAGTAGAGGCCACTCAGGGGTCACGCTGGAAGACCTTTAATAAGACGGCTCGGGCATAATGCATTTCGGCCTTACGGCCTTCTTCGGATGCCGCTGATTACAAGTGTACTGCTCCCACCCCCACCTTTAAATATCTAGGCTCTCTCCCATTGGCGGTAGTCCGCTTGACCTCAGGTCACATGGTCGCAACTCCACTGTAGCTTACAACAAAACTACAGCTCCCAGAATGCAGTGTTATCGGGTAAGTGTTGCCTGGGGAGAGCTCCGATCATTGTAAGTTCCTGTGAACATACATTATTAAACAAAAAGGTGCGGAGTGTCCTGAATAAAAAGTCCTTGTTTGAAGATCTGTCATTGGGCTTCCTCAAGTCCCCTTTGACGTTCCAGCCTCGTCACCACATGTGCCCAGCGGGCCGTGAGTCATAGTTACAGTGAACTTGCCTCCTCGTTAATAACGAGCTGCACCTGGCAGCAGCCCATGGCTTGGCCAGCACTTCCAAGGCAGGCCGGAGTTCTTCCAATAACTAGGACGTAAAGAAAGCTGCAGCAGCAGCAGGTACCAGCATCAATCCGGCCTCTTGACAGAACGGGGCCTC